>OY755175.1:16566689-16719435 GCA_963576735.1 Bedellia somnulentella | reverse complement strand
CGATCTTCTCCCGCTCGAGTACATCGACGCGGTCCACGAGGCGCGTGACCTCCTCGTAGAGCTGGTCGCCGGTGACGCGGTTGTCGTCGTGGCGCGCGCGGCGGCGGTGGCGGCCGACGTCCGAGTGGTCGCGCACGGCGGCGGCCAGGTCGCGCAGCCCCATGCGCGCCAGCGACACGTTGCGGTCGGGCTCGGACCAGCACTCGGAGTCGGACGGCTCGCGGCGGTCCGCGTCGCAGTGCAGGTGGTGACCGAACATGACGGTGAGGTCCTCGATGCGGAAGGACTGCGACGCGTCCATGGCGCTCTCGTCCATGGTGAGCTCGCCGGGCGCCGCGGACTCGTCCAGCTGCAGCCCCACGGGCAGCGCCAGGCTCGCGTCTAGGATACTCTTCGCCAGTTTTTTCTTGTCCTCGCCGAGAACGCATCTGAATGAGGATAGCAATATATATATAATGTTAACATATTTGCGACAAGATGTTCAGTGACAAGTATATAGAAATACGTACTTGTGAGACAGTAGCTTATCCAAGAAGTATGCCAGTCCCTGTAGCCTCTTTGTCAGAAGCTCCTGAAGATCACTGTAAAAAAACATGTATGTTATAGAAGAGTTATTCCGACA
The DNA here is from genome assembly GCA_963576735.1 of Bedellia somnulentella. Lineage (NCBI taxonomy): Eukaryota > Metazoa > Arthropoda > Insecta > Lepidoptera > Bedelliidae > Bedellia > Bedellia somnulentella. The sequence continues at coordinate 16,718,813 of OY755175.1, read as the reverse complement.
GGCACTATTACATAAAGGATACTAGAAAAACACTTACCCAGAATTATTTTCGTGGACGTTGTCGATATTCTTTTGCAGATCCATAATCTTACTTTCTAAATCTTTTATGTGTAGATCTTTACATTTAACTATTTCTTCATATTTTTCTAAATGTGTATCGCTGACTTGTGCGTAAACGACTTCTTTATCCTGAAAATTGTTCAATAAAGGCATAACTCATTTGAATCCGTTTTATATAGCGACAAGCCGTTGAACTTTCACAAGAAGATACTTAAGGACAAACAAACCGTATCAACAAAGATGTTTTATCGAACTGTTTCAGATAGTTAACTCATCTAAGTTAAGGTATTCTAAATGAACCCAATTTCTGTAGAATTGGTTAAAATTACTGCAAAACGATATATTGCAACTATTGATAAAGATTAAGATTGTTAGTTTGGAGAGTAATAAAAATACGTGGTAACGGTACTAGCTATTTAATTCAACTGACGAAGTAATACAAATATTGGATTACCCACTAAAACATTATAACATCCCTCCCATACAAGATTAAAACTTAAAAAAGAACAATAACTTAACGTTACGCTAAACTTATTAACTAACTTTTTTACGCGGTCGTAGATTATAGCGCGGGGGTTGTTCAGTAGTTACTGGTTCCGCCTCTGAACCTATCAACACTGGCGGTAAAGGGGCTGTGCTAGGAACACTGGTCTCCGTGACTTCGCCTGGGATACAATCTTGCCACTCTTCTGGAGAACATTCGGGAATGGAGCTGCCACTTACAGGGTTCACTGACTGCCTAGCTTCTTGTTCAGTTGCCCGTTGATTGTCCTCGGCTGGCATGACTGGAGTAACTTCTTCTGTAGGCAAACATTGAGTGTTCACCATGGACGGTGAGGGTTGCGATGACGTATTGAGTCTAAACGACAATGGCAGCAACGAATCGTCGTGTGAAGACACAGCAGGACATTGTGGCTGATTAGATTGTTTCACTTCTACTTCCACACTCTCCCCTTTTAATTTCCTTATTTGGTTTTTATGACGTTTGACAATTTTATTATTTTCTTGAAGTAAAACCAAATACGTAGATTTACCCAATACTTTTTGAACAATCCCCTTTTCCCAAAATGGTTTATTGTTCTTATAAATTCTGACGTGAACTAATTCATTGGCACTAAAATCAATTTTCCGATTACCCTTATAAAATCTAGCCTGTAAGGACTGATTTTGTTGCACATTAGCAGAGATCGACAAATCGGATGATGGGAGTGATGTGGGTTTCAAAAAGTCTAAACGACATCTAAGTTTTCGACCAAAGAGCACTTCAGCAGGAGACCTTTTGGTAGTGGAATGTTCCGAATTGCGGTAATAAAATAAAAATTCGTTAAGTTTCAAGTCTAAATTACGACTATTTGAGACTAAAATACCTTTCAGAGCTTTCTTAACAATTTTTACGTAACTCTCGGCTTGTCCATTGCTCGCTGGGTGATAAGCTGGAGCTGTCAAGTGAGTTATGCCATTACTTGTACAGAATGATTCGAACTCGGAGGAAACGAAGGAAGGGCCGTTGTCCGAGCAAATGGTACGAAATAAGCCAAACCTAGCCATTAACTCACATAAGATTTTAATAATTGTTTTTGAACTATAACCTGTTGTTACATTGAAAACCTCAACCCACTTAGAATGTGCATCGACTATGACTAAAAACATTTTATCATTAATTGGGCCCAAAAGATCTAAGTGTACCCTTTCCCACGGTTCGGCTGGGTACGGCCAAGGAGTGAGAGGGGCGCGGGCGGGCGCGGGCTGCAGCTGGGCGCACACTGCGCAGTCAGCCAGCGCGCGCTCCAGCGCGCTAGACATACCAGGCCACCAGAACCTCGAACGGGCTTCCGCCTTCATTTTTATTATACCAACATGACCCCTATGTAACTCCAAAAATATTGAAGATTGTAACTCCACTGGAATAACTACTCTTGTCCCTCTCATTAAACACCCTTTTTCGACAGCTAGTTCATTTTGACACAAAAAATATGGACGCAAATTTTTGTCAATTATATTTTTGGGCCACCCTTTTAATACATATCTCATTACTTGCGAAGTGATTTTATTACTGGACGTAGACTTAGCGAGCTCAACTAATGTTATTAAATTCGATTGCGAGTCGAACACAAAATTTATGTAACAAGCTACGTCTGGTTGATCCGGCGAATCATAGTTGTTGTGATATGAATAAGAAACCGGTTGTGCTCGCACTGCCCGCGCGGTCGACTCACTCTTATCACACAACATGGAACGACTAAAGAAGTCTGCACAATTGGATGCGCTATTTATAAATTCTATTTTATAGTTATAAGCGGATAAAAAGATCGCATATCTTTGTAATCGGTTAGCAGAAACTTCGGGTATTCCTTTTTCAGGGTGGAAAATTGAAAGGAGCGGTTTATGGTCAGTTTTGAGAATAAAAGGATTCGATCTGCCATATAAATATTGATGGAATTTTCTCACCCCGAATATAATAGCTGTAGCCTCTTTTTGAATCTGACTGTAGCTTTTTTCTGCCGAATTCAAAGATCTGGATGCATAAGAAACTGGGTGCTCGATTCCGTCTTTGTCTATTTGCGAGAGCACTGCCCCCAAACCCCACGGTGACGCATCCACCGTCAATATTATTCGTGCATCAGGGTTATAATGGGCAAGTGTATTATCTGATGCTAAATCTTTTTTTATCAAACTAAATGAAGCAGAGTGTTCTTTAGTCCAATTCCATTTAACATTTTTCTGCAACAACTCATGTAAAGGGGCTAAAATTGATGACGCATTTTTAATAAATATTCTATAATAATTCACTAAACCCAAAAATGACTTTAATTCTGTTGTGTTCGTAGGGATTTTGGCCTCAATAATTGCCCTTACTTTTTCAGGACATTTATGTAAACCGTCCTTATCGATAGTAAAACCTAAATAAGTAACAGAGTCTTGAAAAAACATACATTTTTCCTTCTTTAAAACTAAACCGGCTTTGTCTAGCCGTCTAAAAACTTCATACAGTCTAGCCATATGTTCTGCCTCGGTGCTGCCTGTTATTAAGATGTCATCCAAAAATAACAAAACCCCATCTTGTAACAAACCTTTAGCGGGTGCTATCCCTGTTGACCTACCCATGTTTTCGGTATTGGACGTAAATAATATGTTAGCTAAAGTACGTTGAAAAATAGCCGGCGCGCTTGATAAACCAAAAACAAGTCTGGTAAAATTATAAAGACCTTTGTGAGTATTGATGCAGGTTAACTTTTTAGAAGCTTGACTGAGCAATAATTGTGTATAGGCTCCAGAGAGATCTAATTTTGAAAATTTCACGCCGTTATGTAATTTAGAAAACAATTCCTCTACCCGCGGTAACGGATACTTATCAACTATTAATTGTTTATTGATGGTCACGGAATAATCGGCACATAGCCGAATTTTGCCGTCTTTTCTTAGCACGGGTACTATTGGACTAGCATACTCAGAAAAAGTAACGGGTTCTATGATTCCTAATTTTTCCAACCTATCAAGTTCTTCCTCCAGCTTTGGCCTTAGCGAAAATGGAACAGGACGAGCTTTACAGTAAATGGGAACCGAATCAGGTTTTAAATTCAAATTAACCTCGAGACCCTTACAACATCCTAAGCTGTCTGAAAATAAATGCGGAAAACATTGTGAAAATTTACTCAAAAAAGTATCTGTTTGACAGATATTAATAGGGCATATTTGCATTTCAAATTTAGCAATAAAATCTCGCCCTAATAAAGGTGGTCCACCATTTTCTACCACAAATAAATCAATATTTTCCGTACGCGAATTATAACTGAAAGGAAGGTTAATTTTTCCTAGTATTTTAATAAGACTTCCGTTATAGCTACGCAAAATTTTTTTACTGCTTTGAAGAGAGTAGTCTGAAAAATATTTATAATAAAGATAATCTGAAATTACCGTAACAGCCGAACCTGTATCAACTTCAAAAGTTAAGCTTTTATTATCTACAATAATAGACTCATGCATAGGCTCCCCCTGAAGTGATCTAATATTAAAAAGTAACTTCTTACCATCATCCCCATCATCCGAACAATATTGCAAATAATTTTGTTTTTCACTTTTGCTCACATTTTTATCACAAACGCGCTGCAAATGGCCTTTTAGACCACACTTTTTACAAACCACATTTTTAAAACGACATTTGTTATCACGATGGCCGTAATATCCACACACGCTACACTGCAGACTAGGACGAGGCGGGGCCCCTCCTCTACAGCTGGACGGGCTAGTCGAACCAGCCGAGTCTCGGTGTACTGCTCTGACGTCGCGCGATACTATCTTCTGCACCTCCGAGAACGGTACTGACTGGTGAGAACCGGACAACACCCGAGCTCCAGCTCGGGAACAATTCACGCTTTCAGCCAGTTGTACTGCTTTTTGTAGGGTAAGCTGCTCCAGCGGCTCGGCAAACAGTTTATCACGAGCTGGTCCGTTTGTCAACCCGAGTACAAAACGGTCTCTAAGGTTTTCTTGCAAAACACTGGTTTGGAATTCACAACTCTTAGCCAAACTTCGCACTCGCACTGCCCACTCCGCGAACGATTCGCCCGGCGACTGGACTGCTGTATGGAAATGATGCCGTTGAGCAAAAGTGCACCGCGTTGTTGAAAAATGACCATCGAACAGATCAATCACTTCTTCATAAGACAGATTGCCCACATCTCTTGGTGATGCCAAATCCTGAATGAGCTGGTAAGTAGTCTCTGAAAGACTACTCAACAAAATAGCTCGGCGTTTAACCGCCGCTTTGTCCGCCACGCTGTCAATGTCGTTAGCCAAAAACCACTGCTCCAAACGACCTTTAAAGGAGTTCCAGTCGTTAATTTCATAGTTAAACGATGACAAAACTCCAATCGATTGAGACATGTTAACTTCACAATTATATAATATTTGATAGAAACGTAAGTTCCGGCTGCGCCACTGTTAGTTTGGAGAGTAATAAAAATACGTGGTAACGGTACTAGCTATTTAATTCAACTGACGAAGTAATACAAATATTGGATTACCCACTAAAACATTATAACAAAGATGTTGTAAAATACATGCCACAACTTACCAATTTCAGTTTCTTGATTTCTTTATCTTGTTGTGCAATTTTCTTCATGCAATTTTTGATCATATGCAATGCTTTGCGGTTATCACGACGTAGCCTCAGTACTTCATCCTAAAACAATATTATATACTATCAGGAACCATACGAGCGGATAAATATTATCGAGCGAACGAAACGTAAATGAAACTCAATTGAAGGAATAACCCTTTTCTATTCATAAGTCGGAAGGAAATGTACAATAAAATGACTCAAGACTCAAGCGTTCAACACCGTATATCTCCAAGGAGGTTGGCAGAGGTACTAATACTTCTGAACATCACATGATATCGTCACCTGATGTTCAGAGTACTCACGTGATAGGGGCCAGGCCTATCGCCGTTTGGTACGAATACACTGTTGCATAATTAAGTACAACTATATAATATTATAAGACATTGGACTATAACGGCTCACACTAAATAAAGATATTATAGAGCTAACCCCGCAAATAAAAGGTTTTTTTTATTGTTTTCCCATTTATTGAGTTGATATGCTAAACTGTTAGAATGGAGTGACTCCCATCGAGCCCAGTGTCATTTACCAATTACGAGTTGGCAAAACAAAAGATATACCGGTCACTTTTTGAACCTTAATTAAAATCAAAATTATAGATGACATTTCTAACACCTACCGAATCTCTACTGCTAAAACTATACCAAAAAAGTTAATACTGAGTGTTCACTCCATAAGTTTTACTTTTAATAATAGCAATACTTACATTATCAGCAGTTGCTCCCAAAACGTCTCTGAAAACACACAGATGATAAGTTTTTTATTCAAATTTATTAAATCTATCATGAAACAAACTAAATACTTACACTGTTGATGAATCCGCACAAGTATCATCGAATGTCTGTTCAGGTTTCACCTTTGACTGAAAAAAATAGATAGTACGATAAATTAGATAAGATCTAAGAGATTTTACTAGCTCCGGTAGTAAAATACGTTTAAATAATAGATATAAGGTTACAAATCTCTAATTATATAAATAAAAAAAACCGCCTGTGAGTTATTTACAATATCATTCTATGTTTCTGTTTAAAGTATATTTTAATAAAATTAATAGTATTATAGTGATTAATTACCTCTTCCTCATTTGTTTCTCTCTTCTGTATCTTGCAATCTATGGAAGCCTCGACGCTGTCGTTTGATATCGAACCCTGAAAATCAGCGTATTATTATGTATTAAATTGAGTAGATGAGATTACGTACTACAATGATGATGTTGTTTAAATTACTTGTATCAGTTTATACAGCATACCGTGGATGTGAGCGAAAAGGTAATGTATAATTGTCAGTATTGGTGCATGCCTACATTATACAGGATGTACCATACAAAACCTTCACTATGGGATCAATTTGTTATATTGGAAGAGGTACTAATACTTTTGAACATCACGAGACATTTATTCAAGTTTCATTTATGTTAATCAGGTATTTTTTACCCACGTAAACTCCAGGGTAAAATGCAATGTTTAAAAACACATGGACTGCTATCATTTACTATATGTGTTGGCAAAGCTGCATTAATAAACAAGAAAAAGATAGATGTAAAACCTATATTAACTGAAAATCAGTGTTGTGAAACTCTCAACTTTTACTGAGTCAGTGCCTTTTTGCTGTTGGAGAGCACAAAATCTCATAATTTTATGATAATAGTTTATTTTCTTCATTTGTGTTTTTAAATTTTTTAGTGTTTATACTGGTTTTTTGTAGCTTTTCTCTTTTTTTGTATTATTACTTGTGTGTATATTGTTAATTTTTGTGCCTTTATTAGCAAATAAATAACTTTTCTTCTTCTTCATATTACCTGTTGTTCCAGCACATCGATGGCCTCTGCCGCGGCCGCCAGAAGTTCCTGTTTGTCTGCTAACTGGCGACGCAGCTCCTCCACCTCCACTTGCAGTCGCACGTTGTGCTCTAGCAGACCCTGGGTCAATTACGCTTGGTTACTACGTTTTCTGTACTCAAATTCTGTTGCCACGAAATTGACAAAATTGCGAACTAAGAAATGATGTTGACGTTTTTCAAATTACTTTCATCCACCTATCTCACATACCTACCCACAGAAAAGGGTAGCCAATGCTTCACAATAACAATCCCTCAGCAACTATTGCAAGTTTAGAGGACAAAGGTAAAGGTTTTGGTGATGGTTCTGCAATCGCATTGCCCAATAATCACTTAAAAAGGTTACTATACTACCCTAGGTCTCCAGCGGGAAGAAAAAAGGTCATTGCCATTCTAAGTTAGCACTATACACAATACACAAGATTACAAATAATATTGAAACAGTAATGCTCCATCCGTGCTTCGGAGGGCACGTTTAGCCGTCGGTCCCGGCAACTATTACGGTAGTAGTCGTTAGTCCACCAACCCACAATTGGCCAGCGTGGTGGACCAAGGCCAAATCGCCCTATACAAGGTACTCGAGCCCCTTGGTGGGGACATATATGGGCTGTGAGGACAGTAATGCATAGTAAAGATAGCCGTTTCTTACTTGCACGGCAAGCGGCGCTCCATTGCCAAGTTTCTCTTCCAGGAAGTAAACCCGCAGTCTGAGATGGAAGTTCTCTTTGCGCAGCGAGTTCAGCTGGTCTTCGTAGTGCTTCATACTTGTACCGCTGGCCGCTGTCATATCTGACATAGAATAATATTACAATATTAAATTTACACACATTTGTTGGAAAACATACAAAATTTATTTCTTTACACTTGGAGTCTTGATCTTAAACTATTAAAAAATATATTAACAGTGTTTTTTGAATATTTGACACAAGATCGGCAGAAACGATTCACGCATATACTTTGAATAAGATTTGTCTTCGAGTACTCCGTAATTTCAAAACTCATAAGCTGCAGTGGCTATTACTACCAAGTCCGATGTCTGAATAAAGGATTCAAAGTAATAATAATTAACTTAACCGTTTCGTGCCGGCTTAGCATGTCACTTCACTACCCCTTTCTACCCGCGGATGTCGTAAGAGGCGGGGCCCTTAGGGGTATGGGGCTTTTTGGGCAATGCAGCTGGAGACTCTAGTTTCTAACTCTAAAGCTCTGGCTACCCCTTTTTGGGATTTATGGCCGTGAGTATAGGTATGTATGTAATAAGTTACTTGAAGTCAATTTGAGCGCCCATTAAACTTGGTGTCGTTCATCCTACCGAAGCTTTACTACAGACTTTAATGTTGTGTTCCCCATGTTTTACATTTCATTCAACGTTGCACACATCAATGCATGTGATTTTAAATGTTTTCCGGTTTCAAGAAAATAATGCCAACTTTTCCGTTTGAATGGAGTTCCTTGGCACTTCGCCAGCTCTACCAAAATATTTTTTGTCACCGGAAAACAGGAAATTTACGTATCTTGTTTGAAACAAACCAATTCGAAGATGTGATTCATTGAAGAATCGACGCTTGCAGGAAATTATTACATTTCTTTCAACAAAGAAAACTACTTTGAAGTTTTCTGCGTTTCCAGACAAATTGCTGTAAAGATGAGTCAAGGTCAGATGAATGCTTCGTAGATATCGTGGTTAGGAATTAAAGGATAAGTCTTCAACACTCTTATCTAACCTATATCAGAAATGGCTTCATATTAATTATTAGATTTGTACACAACGGGTATGGTGGACTTAAAGAACTAATCAAATCATTATATTAACTCGGGTGTCGAACAAAGCGACTAGGGGTTTATGGACGTTTAAAATGTTTTTGGGTCGGTGTAGCTGGAGACCCTTTATTTTACTATATTTTCTCTGATTAACTTCCAAAAGTGGCTGAGCGATTTCCCATTTCAAAGCTGTTTACCGCTTAATCACAACTAAACTACTAGATAGATTTTGATGAAATTTGCCACACAAGTAGTAATTAAACAAAGTGGTAGTAGATAGTTTCTGCCCAGTCCTGTGGAAATGGAAAACTGCGTTGTATGCATGTATGTAAAAGAACAAATTATGTAATAGTAATCATTTACTATCTGTAAATGTGGGTTACAGCGTCTTTATTTATGTTCGAGGACATGTTCTGTCACCACCATCTTTAAAGCAATATAATAATTTCAGCCTTTCAGCCAGATTTACATACATACATATACTCACGGCTAGCTATAAATCCCTAAAAGGTGTAGTCAGAGCTGAGGAATTATAGATTCCTCAGCCACTTTTGGAAAGTTGAGTGTATAAAATACGGTTTGCCATATTAAAAATGGGTCTCCAACCGCATCGGCCAAAAATCCCTTAAAAGCCCCAATACAGTTAGTCGCTTCTTACATATACGTATATATCCACCAGAAGAAATGGGGTAGTGTTATTCTAAGCTGACACTACACAGCAATTTCACACTAGATTTTCAACATCGTAATACAAAAAAAAACTGGAAATACTAGAAAGAAAATAGAGACAGAATACTGGGCGGGGGGGCTCCCAGATCTTTTGAAAATTTTCTTTTTTTTAAGACCTTTTGTCATCCAAGGCTGGGAACCTCCCTAGCTTTGGTTAGTTAAACTAGTTTTAAGTACCCAAAGTTGGCGAATGGTCCTGGAGGTATCGGTTTTAGAACCTCCAGGACAAGGCTATAGTCATCGTTCACGTCGTTGCTGCCCGTTACGCGTCTGCATTACTTCAATGCAGACGTTAACCAAAACTTATGCCGAAAACCCCTCAATCCCAACTTAAAATGGCGCAACCAAAAAAAGATTTTTTACCCCAGGAGGGTACGTGTCCCAACCGGGACCGGGAATCCCTCCCTGAACCCTGTTTGCAGGTTTCAGGCCGCCCCTCGTATTCTGGGGGGGGCAAAGTTTCGCCTGATGAGAAAGAGGAGAGGAAGACTGAAGAGATGCAGACGTCTTCCGAAGTGCCCCCGGCGCGCAAGCCGGAGCGCTTCTACGGCACGTGGGAAACCGTGCCCGTGAGGCAGGCTAGAAAGCCTCACGCCAGAAAATCATTGCCCGAACCACGCAACCACCACGGGGGCGAGGGACGTGGCAATGAAAACCCCATAGGCGGCCCCGACCAGGGGAGGACCCGCCATAGAAAACAGAAGAGCGGTGCCTATCGCCGCGCCGCCAAAGCCCGAAGAGCTGCCGAGCACCCAGTGGATGTCGCGCGGCCGTTCCAGAGCCAGGTAGGTTGCGGCGGGGGAGATGGCCCTCAACCCCAAGCCTTGCGAGGGGGTGCGAGCCAGGTCCCCTGCGAGCAGGCTTCAGGTGCGGGGCTGGCGAAGCCTAGTGCGCCGTTCTCTCGCCCCCGATCACCCCGGAGCGCGGGCTCACCCCCGCGTGCCGGGGGGTCGGGTGTGGGACACGGCGTAAAAAACCCCGTACATGAACGTGACGGCAACCGTTACCGGCGTGACACACCACGCGGAAACCGTGGTAAGCGCGTCAGTCAGTCCGGTCGCCCCGCTGATGAATCTGGACCCTCCAAGGTCCCAGAGGCATCCAAACGAGGAAAACCTGACGACAGTAGGTCTCCTGCCCAGATGGTCGAGCCCAAACGGGCAAAAACTATCCAGGGACAGAGAACCTACGCGCAAGCCACGGTAGACCGCTCCAAACTCTCGGTGGCGCTCATCACCACGTCCCTGAGGGACTTGACCACTTCGGAGGCCGAGTACCTTGGGGAAAGTATCGAAGAACAGGTCTTCGCGGCTATGGACTCCGATGATGTGGAGATAGCGCCAGCCTTTCGGGGTTGCCCAAAACTGTCCGAGGGTACGCTGAAGATCCAGTGTGAGGACGACTTCGCCCTTACCTGGCTACAGAAATTTGCATCCGCCGCGACGCTACCCTCGGGCGACAAGATTCAGATGGTCAACCAGGCTGATATCCCCACCCGCACACGAATTGCCCTCTTCTTCCCTAGATATATGGGGTCACTGAAAAAGCTCCAGATTTTGCTTTGCAAACAAAATGGACGCTGGTATGACATACCACAGTGGCACCCATACAAAGCGACGACTGTCGAGGGAGAGAATAGGGGCACTTTCCTTACTCTGGGCCTGTCATCGACGGAGGTGGAGAAGCTGCTTCTTCGCGACCGCCGAATCGCTTTTGGATTCGGGTCGGTGTTCGCTAAGTTTATAGTAGGGAGGGGTAAACTTAGTGACACGCCGCCCGATCCGAAGGCGCCGATTGAGACCCCAGCTGACCAACCTGCCCCCACGCCCCCAAGGCCGGATGAGCCGAAACCCTCCACCAGCAGGTCTGTGGAGGAACCAGAAGCTCTCCAAGAGGCCGTGGACCAGCTCGGTCGGCTGGCATGCAATGACCTCGTCCCGGATCCCTGGGAAGAGGCCATGATGACTTCATCGCCCAGGACACACTCCGAGTTGGACCTGGATGAGGAGCTGGAAGCGGAGATCCTTAAAGATGCTCCCCCCTCCTAAAACCATCTCAATCCTCCAGACCAATATCCAGCACAGTCAAGCGGCGACGGCTACCCTACGCACAGTGCTGGATAAAAACATCAACAGTATTGCTCTGATTCAGGAGCCGTGGATCAGGGCAAACCGTATATGTGGTCTCAGTAACATCGGAGGTAAGTTAATCTGCGACACCACATGCACAAACCCAAGGGCATGCATTTATATTCCTAAATATATTCAAAGCATGCCACTCACCCAATATTGTTCCAGAGACCTGATAGCTATCAAGATCACAACAGCTAGCAGGGTGATCCCAGATGTGGTCCTAGCGTCCTGCTACATGCCCGGTGACGCCGACTGCCCACCTAAAGAAATGGTCGACCTGGTGCAGTACTGTGAGCAGTCCGGTACTGAGCTCATCATCGGAGCCGATGCAAATGCGCATCATCCGCTGTGGGGCTGCCACGCGGCCAATCAAAGAGGACAGGTATTATCAACCTATTTATTCTCTACTAACCTTAGCATAGCAAATATAGGATCGGAGCCCACATGGGTTACATCCAGGGGCCAAACTATCATTGACATTACACTAGTTAGCACCGGGGCGTCCCACTTAGTCTCAAATTGGCACGTGTCAAAAGAACTAAGCTGCGCTGATCATCGGCGGATCTGTTTCAACATTACCAGTGAATACACACTACCCCCTCCTAAACGTAACCCTCGAGTTACGAATGTACTCTCATATAGATCGTCTCTAAAAAGTAAGCTAAATACACTCACCAACGAGAATATAGATGGCCCTACACAAATTGAAAATGACCTTAAAGTAGTAACCGCAGCTATAATCGAGTCTTATGAAGCCTCCTGCCCACTTAAACAACCAACAATCCCAGGGAAAGAAACCAGTAGGTGGTGGACCCCGGAGTTGGAAAAAATGCGCGGTGAACTACGCAAACTTTTCAATAAAGCTAAAAACTCCAGGCTACCTACAGACTGGGAAAACTATAAAAACATGTTAGCCACCTACAAAAAACGAATCCGATCTAGCAAAAGGCAAGCTTGGCGAAAGTTTTGCGGATCAATAGAATCGAACAATAAAGCGGCTAGGGTTCGAAAAATTCTGTCTACCGATAACAACCTCACCGTAGGGCCGCTCAAAACACCTGATAATACATACACCACGACAGATACAGAAACACATAAATTGCTCCTAGACTGCCACTTCCCAGACTGTCATCATACTGATGATATTGACTGGAATGAGGAGCATATTACGCCTCCTACCGAAGCGGACAGGCTCTTCTCACGAGACCTTGTCACTAATGACCAAATTGAATGGGCGGTTAAGTCTTTCAACCCCTTCAAATCACCAGGCCTAGATGGAATCTTCCCTGCTTTGCTCCAGTGGGCAAGAGACATCCTATCCCCCTGGCTGGTCAAAATATATCAATCATGCATCGCTTACAGATATGTACCGATACCATGGCGCGAAGTCAAAGTAACTTTCATACCCAAACCCGGTAAGTCGGACTATACCGACCCGAAATCCTTTAGACCCATCAGCCTCACATCCTTTCTCTTAAAAACTCTGGAAAGACTCTGTGACAGACATATAAGAGAAAAATCACTTGCGAAAAAACCCCTCCATATAAACCAACACGCTTTCACTAAAGATAAATCAACTGAGACTGCACTACACAACGTTATATCTAAAATTGAATGTGCACTCAGCACCAAGCTATCCACACTAGGCACCTTCATAGATATTGAAGGTGCTTTCGATAAAACTAACATACCCTGTATCGAGAAAACTCTGAAAGACTTCCGTGTTAACTCCACACTCAGGGGTTGGGTTGTTAACATGTTGAGACTCAGAGCGGTCCAAGTAACCCTAAAAGACACCACCAGAGCCATTGTGACAAGAGGATGCCCCCAAGGGGGGGTCCTCTCCCCACTCCTATGGAACATGGTGGTCGACTCTCTACTTAGGAGGCTTAATGCCCGAGGCTACTTTACTGTAGGCTACGCGGACGATCTCACTATCCTACTAAATGGAAATCATGTAAACACGCTCTGCAATCAAATGGGTCAAGCATTAAGAGTAGTGGAGACATGGTGTAACGAATACGACCTGAAAGTAAACCCTAAAAAGACTGAACTAATTCTTTTCACTCACAAAAGGAAACTCCCCCCTTTTGAACTTCCAAAACTCTTTGGAACCCAACTCACTCTTTCCAAGACTGTTAAATATCTAGGAATTACCCTAGATGACAAACTGAGCTGGAAACCACATTTAGATAACACTTTAAAAAAAGCCAGCGCTATGCTATGGCAGTGCAAGCGGATACTAGGTAAAAACTGGGGATTAAAACCTAAGATCGTACACTGGCTTTATACCACCATTATTAGACCTGTGATAACCTACGGCTCACTGGTCTGGTGGTCGAGAACTAGATTAACAACAGCCCAAAACGACCTAGAAAAAATGCAACGGCTTGCCTGTATGGCCATCACGGGCTGTATGAGAACCGCACCCACGGCAGCTCTTCAGGTGCTACTGAATCTGCCGCCCTTACACTTACACATACAGCAAGAGGCAGCGATGTCCTCACTCAGGCTGAAAAAGGCAGGACACCTCAAAAATGACTCCAGAATCCTACACACTAATATTTATACAGCGGCCATCCAATACCAGCCCTTACTTACTGCACCATGTGATAGGATAACAAAAACCATTATAACCAAGCACAATTACACTGTTGTACTCGAAGAGGAACAACATGACTACTCCGATATTAAAGAGGTGCGTGTGTATACAGATGGCTCCAAGACCAACCAAGGGACTGGAGCGGGCGTATACTCACAAGACCTCAATATCAAAATCTCCAAAAGCCTAGGCCACCACAATACGGTATTCCAAGCGGAGTGTCTTGGAATAATTGAGGCGGCAATGGCAATCAAAGCCCGTGCGCTGTCCGATATGCATGTCAAAATCATCTCGGACAGTGCATCTGTGCTACAGGCTCTGGATCGTTGTGTGTTCACTTCAGGACTAGTCCTGGAGTGCCACGGTGCTCTGGAGGAGGTAGCCGGGAAAAACATTATAACCCTTCAATGGATTAAAGGTCATAGCGGCTCATTGGGAAACGACGCGGCTGACGAACTGGCTAGGGCGGGGTCGGCCAGGAACCTGCAGGGTCCTGAACCGATTATCCCCCTGCCTTTTGGTCAGCTGCGTGCGTGGCTAAGAGAACGCACACACTCTCTCTCCAAGTCACACTGGCAGGAAGAGCCTGGCTGCAGACAGTCAAAGGAAACTATGCCAACCCTTGACATAAAGCTGACCGGGCGCGCACTACGACTTAGTAGGAAGAACCTGCGGACAGTGGCGGGAATACTCACAGGACATACCACATTAAACAAACACTTACACACTATAGGCATCACCGACAGCCCTCTATGCCGTGCGTGCATGAAGGCTGATGAGACGGTCGCTCACGTGCTCCAGGAATGCACTGGAGTGGCCGATATCCGAAAAAACACTATAGGAACAATAAAGTCGCTCCCAGGGGCGGTAGCTGACCTGGATAAGCTACTTGCCTTCTGGACGGAATTAGGCTGGGAGAGCTAGTTGACCACTTGGTCCACGTACAATGGTCCGCCATGTCGGGCTCAGTGCGGAAACCCGTGGCGTTTACCGCCCGTCTAATAATAATAAAAAAATAAAAGAGACAGAATACTTCCCTCGAAAACATTTTATATTATTTCTAAAGCAATCTTACTCAACCGTACACCAAACAATTTTAAGAAATTTGCAATGTGTCAAATATGGGCTCTAAAAGTTCAGTAAGAGTTCAAATAGCACATTGCACTTCCCGTATTATGTTTCCGGTACTGCGCTAACATCTGTTCACTACTTACTTTTTTGTGATTATGTGATTACATATAGATCCATATCGTTTCTCTTTACTGATATCGTTCATTGTATAATCGTATACTTTTGTGGTGATTGTGACTTAATATACTCACGATTATAAATATCAATAAGGGGTAGCGGGAGGTCTAGAATTTGAAAATTAACCAAAAAATCTGTTAAAAACCCCTCAGTTGCTAATTAAGACACCCACGGGCAGAAGTTGGTTAATTATATTATGCCGACCTGATGTGATGGTTAAAGAAAAAAATGGATCACTACAAATTGATTCCTTTTTTTAGGGCGTCCCCGGAAAAATAGGTTGATATTGATTGTTTGGAAATTCTATAAAGACTGATTAGATGATATTGATATGACATGAATAAAATATATGTTGGTGATTAGTTCATTGTGTTAAAATTTGATGTTTAACATTTTAATAATTTGTTGAAAAATATGATTAAAAAAAATGAATTGCAACATGCTTTGTTTTCATAAAAACCGTATAGGCTCCACTGGCATAACATACATGTTTTTATTTTATTTATTTTTTATTTTATTTTATTAGGGACATCAACAGCACATAAACATGTAAGTTACAATTAGATAAATACAATGAAAAAGCCAATAACAGACATCCACAGAAGATACAAGAAACAGTAGTACATACAGATATGTAAGAAAAGTTGTAACATAAAATGTGTAAAATGATTGAATGATTGATTTGTGTTATATATGGTATATATATATATATATATATGTGTGTGTGTGTGTGTGTGTGTGTGTGTGTGTGTGTGTGTGTGTGTGTGTGTGATTCACTTATTCCCTCTATTTATTATCTAACGTCTTAATAACGTCGAAACGGAATTTGGCCTTTGAAGAAGCAAAAGGATCAGTTTCACCAAAGAGGTTATTAAATGTGAACTCATTATGTGTCTATATACGCGTAGCTTTAAGATCTGTAACTTTGATTTTTTAACTTTTCATTTAAACATTATAGTTATTCAATAAAACTAAATAAACCAGATTTATCCTGCGCGCGCGTTTTTTTCCGTCCCTGTCACTCTCAGTAAATTTGACGTAAGAGTGAGCGCAATAGCTGCAAAATGCGGGGAGGCCCTTAAGTCAGTTAAAATCTTACATCCAGACGTATACATAATAGTTGGAAGCTATTGTTCAAGCTATTAATGATACATGAACAATGGGTTACATGTTACATTATTCTGCATGATTTGATCGTCCACGGCTGACTAGCTTTCAGGGTCGCATCATATTAACATGGCAATAAAACAATTAATTGAGTATTACCGTGCCCTTCCGGTGCCGGGAGCGTCATCTCTTGGAGTTTGCGAGGACTCAGGCTGTGGAAAGAAAGAAAATATTTAGATATGCATGTGGACTTAAATGTTTTTACACGTTTTCATTGTTTTTTGGTACATGGATGTCATAGAGGACTTAAGTAATTAGAGCAGAAACCAAACGTAGTTCAGTACAAAATAGCTGAATAAATTCCGCTTTTAATAACTAATCGTCATAATACAGGATTTAATGTTCTGACAATTGTTGGCCATATATTTGCTTCGCGTCAGTGGAAATACTCTGAATCACTTGGGAATACTATCATTTTTTGTTTCTTCTCTATTTAGCTAAGTTCTCTATGATGGATATGAACAAGGTAGCGGCAGTCACTAACGACGACTGACAATGACGACTTCTACCGAGAAAGTACTGGAGACCGACGACTTTATACATAAACATAAATTTTCGCGCCGAATATCCCCGAAGGGGTTGGCAGAGATACTAATACTTCTGAACATCACGTGTCTTTGTCACCTGATGTTCAGAGTACCCACGTTTTGCTTGGACAGTGTACTCACGTGATAGAGGTCAGGCCTATGGCCGTTTTGTACGAATACTAAGTACAACTCAGCCATGTGGGTTTCCTCACGATGTTTTCCCTCACCGTTAATAACCATGATAAATTAACCACACATATGTCTTTAGAAATAGTGGTGTAGGCCCGACCCGGGATTTGAACACTAGTCGTTTGCACGATAACCGGTGTTCTACCCATTGAGCTATCACGGTTGCGACGACTTTATATGCCCTCTAAAGCTCTGCATAGCTAGGTAATACAAAAGGACATTCTAGACTTCCGGGTACGGATGTGGTAAAATAATAATAGGCTATTTGACTGTAATAAAAATATACATTTCTTTTATTTCAATAGTCTTAATATTTCTTTTTTGGAGCAATATGTAATAATGCGAGATAAAAATATTGCATTATTTCACTGAAATGCGTCTTCTAAAATAAGTATTTTTGATGCAACTGTCACGTGACTAAAAACGAACGTGATTGGCTATTTCTATAATGACGTAGATTGTACAAAAACAGACTGTGTATCGCTTCGCTCATTGGTGTTTAATGCGGAATTGACGTCATTTGTGCTACAGCCGCCATATTACTTAAAGTCGCGTTTTTGCGGCACATTTAAATATTGGATTTTCTTTTTCGATTTTTTAATAAAATAGCTAAAATGAAGACAGAAAAATATTTTTTAGGGCTCCTTATAAACGAATTAACACCGTAAGATACTTTTCAAAACTTAGTCAAATAGCCTATTGAAGGAATTCATGATATTTATATAATAGGAATTAAAAACCAACTGATACTTAATAAATCGATCAATAGACCCTTCTTGAGTTTGTCTCTCACTCAATTCAACTCATTGTTTTTTCATTTACCAGCATGCTTTGATTTTAAGAGATAATTAAGGAAGGATTATTTATTATTAAGCAAAGAGCTTTTGTTGTACTAACGATGTTTTGTTTACGAGGCTGACTGAGATAAACACAAAAAGAACTTACTTTCCCTAAACAATAGTCTTATGTTTACTATCCAACATAAAACTGATAATGAAAATTAATCTACGAACTTGTTTCCGAAATTTAACACCTATTTACTCTTACAAACAGGTTATCATTAATGAAGTCTCGAAGGCAAAGACTCAATTCTACCACTTTTATTTGTAATTTTTTTGTAGTCACACACACACAGGAGACATCCATATGAATGATAATAGTTATAATTTAAATAGGAATAATTATTATTTTTTCATTTTTAAAAACATACGCTGAATGTCATAGAGTGTGAACAGTGATCGAAAACTAGACATTGGGGCTTTTTATTGGATTTTTGGGCGATGCGGTTGGAGACCCATCACCAAAAACCTTTATTTTTACCATCTTTTCCCTACTCAACTTCCAAAAGTGGCTGAGGAATTTATAATTCCTTAGCTCTGGTTACCCCTTCTAGGGAAATATAGCCGTGAGTATATGTATGATTGGAAAATAACCAGTTGACGTATTTTATGAGTTCCATTTAATTCGCACACATTACTCAACAGAATTTTCCCTAAAATACAACAACATTTTAAGTAACAACATATATGTATTTTTATCATGTAATTCCAAAATGTAAATAAATTAACGTGTTTAGAACTCATTAACTAACAAACCTTTATTCATCTCACTTAATTTGGCCTAACTTTCATTATCAACTTGGAAATATTTATTTAAAATATAAACATTAATCTTAATCCTTTCGAAATAAAGATTATTTTACACGAATTTCTTTTAGATTCATTTATAGGGTAAATATTGTTTTAGCGAAATCGTGCACACATTATTTTCTTTGAACAACTGCCTCCCTACTCAATTGGTTAGTGTTCGACCCAGAGGTCTCGGGTTCCATTCCCAGTAGGTACACACAAATTCGATTTATGACATACTTCGGTTAAAATATTGCATACTAAATCACTGGCTTTGCAAAAATAAATATCATTCTGTCCTTTCGGAGGGTACGTAAAGTTATCAGTCCCGCCTATTATCGCGGTAGTGGTCGTTAGGGTCTGCCTTTCCAATGTAGCCTAACAAAGTTTGGAGGACTGTGGCCAAATCACCTTTATCGGTGTTACGGCTAAAGCCCCTCGGTAAGCAATTGGGGTAAATGTCTGGGGTGTGTGTATTATAAATGCATTCTCCAACTGATTTGATATGTTTTTCTGTTGACGATACACGTATGATAGTAGATAGATCACACAGATATAGGACTCTCAAGAGTTTGACTAATTAAATTTTAATTACTGAATTTCATTCACATACTTATGCTATTAGTTGCCATTAGGGTAGGCAGACTATCGATCGCCACTATGTGTGAACCAGGCAGACTTTGTTGTCTTCCTTTACGTTCATTGATCATTTCATACAAGTACTTTTATACTTTTTGACAAAGTCACGTGATGTTCAGAAGTATTAGTACCTCTGCCAACCCCTTCGGGGATATTCGGCGTGAATGTTTATGTTATGTTATGTTACTTTTATTCTTCACACTTCCTACGCCTTCCCTTTTGAGTGCATTTTCTGTTTGATTCAAATGAGTCGCCAATGGGTTATCCCCTAGCTACAGTAGCATATATATACCGAATGGAATTTTGTATTGCAACCTAGAGGAAAAGTACGAGATATATATTTTTACTTAAATACTTATTTTCATAAAGAAATAATACTGCATTCTGAAAATTGCTGATCACACTCGGGATTTGAACCCGCCAAAAATAACTAAGAAACTATAAAATTAACATCACATACCTATACACTCACGGTTATACATCCCATAAAAGAGTAGCCCGAGCTTAATTCTCATTCGAACTAGACATTTCTCAGTAACTTTTGGAAATTGAATGGACAAAGTTAAAGATGGTGAAATAAAGCATGGTTCGTGATTGGTCTTCAGCCCCATCGCCTACCAACACTTTAAAAGCCCAAAATTCCTAAATAACGATCTCTTACGACAACCGCGGTAAGAAATTTGTGTGTGCAAAATATGCAATGCTATTCTAAGCCGACACTACACACCTATAGAAATGCAACACTGATAAAATGTTGTTTTGTTGAACTACCAGTGTGACGTAAAGATAAAGAGAGCAACATAAACTTGACATTTAATTATTGGTTGATTAGAATATTATCTACCCCACTCATTTAAACTTGAAAAGTGTAATATTAACAAGGTATTTGGCCTAACAATGCTTTAAATATATAATAAATTTAATAACATTTGACTGAAATTTCTGATTTGTCAGTAGCAGTACAAAAGAAAATATGAAAACAATATTGTGAATTTGTGATAAGGTCAGGTCGTGGGTGGTGGGAGGGTAAACAAATATAGCATTTATGGTATCTTATATCAACGTGCTATAGGTCATTTTTCAATGATCACGTTGCCATTTGCAAACGTTGCAAAAGATAACTTGTAAACTGAAATAGTAAATCCTTACCTAAAGGGTGTCGATATCAAATGCCTCGATCCATGGCTTCTTGGTAACGTTGCCATTTTATAAATACCACATATAAAATCTTCTTACATAAATAAGTATGTAAACAAATTCACAAACGAATAGTCACTGACTCATTTCTACATCAGATTGGCTATCTTCTAGCCCACAATTACTCTTAGGGAGTATAATTCTGTAGAAAGAACTAAACTAATCGAAAATTGTCAAAGCACTGAACATTTCACGTGTTATAGACGAATCAAAAATAAACTGCGTCATGAGACGAATGATCAGTGAGCAGTTATGAAACACGGGTATCGCATCCCGCGATAAATGTATACTAGGCAGATAGGGAGCGCGGGAGGGGGGCGTCGCGCGGGGTGTGGGGCGGTCGGGACTTCGGCAGGCTGATTACGTATCTCAGTCGCACAATTATTGAGGCGAAAATTTAGTCAATATCGCTGCCAAAACGACATTTCGTATTACGCAACACATAACCAAACACTGACCACGCAGTCGATCTTGTGCGCCACCTACAGAACGACTGGGAAAATAAAAGTGCATCGCTTCCGATACAAAACAACAGCGTTGGTATTACATAACACAGCGGCACGATAATTGGAGCAACTATTGAGTCAATTTAGCTGTCAAAATAGCGACAGGTATTTTGGTGTCGCATCAGTCTGCAAATTAGTTGCTTTAGACTTATTTATTAAAAATATCAATCAAAGTTAACATAATTCGTATTGTAGAAGCAAGTTATTATGTTAGGACACGTTTTTTTGGTCTTAAACAATGTTCCTGTTATGAATTTATAAAATATTGTGCTAATCAGTGTAAATATTTAGTGTATATATATTCGACAATAACTGATGATTGGATGATGCAAATAATATGCAAAAGACCATGGCTCGTGCTGTTCTTATATTAGATGCGCTGGAGATGGCCCAACGAAGAAGGCAACTTCATATCGAAGCAAAAGTTGATCATCTTTCGGGCGCTCGATTTTCATGTCAAAATATAGGGTGACGAAACAAATCTTTGCTGCGTTGTGCAGCGAGTTATCCCCAGTCCTAGTCAGCACTAAGATCTACTCGAATTCCTGTGGAATATGAGGTAATTGTGACATATAACGTTGTTAAATATACCAGTGTAGTGAATATGCTTTGATGAGTATAATCATATATTATATTTTTTTCAGATCATAACAGCACTGTCATTCTTCGCCTAAGATTCATACCAAAACCCTGTAGGGATGAGTTGTATTCATGGTCTGAGCCAATCAAGTGTGTCAAATATTGTGAGGAATGAAGGCCTTAAACAAACCTAACATCCTGCATAACATAAATGCATTTTCTTCCCACAATCACACAATGAAAGGCAATCAATAATAATTGGGTAAGTATTGTGTAGTTAAGATACCAACCAAAAAATTGATGAATTAAAGTAAGTGGATAGGTTATAGACTCACTGATATTGAATTTCATGATGTTCCAGATTTAAATAAATACAATTTAACTGGGTGTATGGCATGTGTTGATGGCACACATGCTGCACTTATCCAGCTCACTGACCATGAGGAGATATTTTTTAATAGGAAACACTATATTTCATTTGTATACAAAGGGATATCGAAGACAATTTTAAGAAGAGACCAACTTCCAAATTTTTGTAAAACACAAAATAATTTCATGAATAGCTCACAATGTCTCTGTTTTATGTTAAAAATCTGCCATAATAACTACTATTTCATAATTAAATTTTCTATAATATTTACACCTACTACTACTATTAATTTAATAGGTCTGTTACAGTGACCTCAACATTTGAAATGTTGATGGAATAACTTATTTTGAGGCTTACTCTGCATAAAATACAGCTTTGATAGGAGCTCAGATTTAGGGATAAAAATGTGTCCACCACAAAATGAGGCCTACTAAAAATGAAACCTTGTATGTTCTTTATAATACAGTATGTATTTCCTCTACAGGTGATTCTGGATACCCTCTAAGACCATGGCTATTGACCCCAATTGTCAATGCAGTTCCTAAGAGTCCAGAAGAAGAATACTCTGAGGTTCACTTCAGTAATCGAAATGAATGAAAGCTCACTGACTTTGTTTACTGGCACACAGGGTGGATCATCATATGGTGGCTAAAATGGTTAATGCTTGCACTGTTTTCTACGATATCTTCAGTGTACTTGTCTACTAGTATCAGAATTACCCAGAGAAGATGTAGATTTAGATCAAAACAATTAAATTATTGCCCCAGTTGGTAAAGATGCTGTTGCTGGTGTTCTACATATTTATTATTATGAGGTCGCCAGCAGCAGTTCCAAAATGTTCTATATGTGTGGGTAGCATAGTGTAAAGGCTTTTTAAAACTATTGTTAATCATCTTTTTGTTTATATGTTGTATTTTTACTTAAGTTGATATCTTGTATGTTATTTTGTGATTCAGTTTAAAATCATTGAACATTTATTATTTACATTTAGTGATACTCTAGTTTTCATGTTAATCTAAAAAATAATATTTTGGTTGTCCTGTTTCTAAGTAGATGTAAACTTTGAACCACTTTATAGCTTTAGGAAAAAAAGAGTTATAAAATAATATTATTCTTTAATTAAATATTTTATATAACACTCTGAAAAATTATGTATTTATTATTATTAGTTTGAATTTTGATTTAGACTCAAAAATAATATGTTTGTATTTCTTTATTTCCTTATACTTACTACTACTCCTCTTCTGCTTTCTTACTTGTACTAACTACTACCCTCAATAGGCAAACAATGATTTGCACTTGGCAAATTCTAATTAAAAATGCAGATTGAATGCATATTACTCCACATCTATTGCTCCAATCCATAGAGGATTGCTAATGAAATATTTAGGATTTCTTGTTTAAATGAGGGACTAGTTGGTAAACATTGTGATTCTATATTAGTTTACATTTGAAGGATTCTTCTAGGAAAAAGATAAACATTAGCTATGTCCTACTTGCAAGTATTGATTGTATGTGAATTTCATGATATCAGAAAAATATGAACACTTAATAACATAACATATAACATAAATGTTCACGCCAAATATCCCCAAAGGGGTTGGCAGAGGTACTAATACTTCTGAACATCAAGTGACTTTGTCATCTGGTGTTCAGAGTACCCACGTTTTGCATGGACAGTGTACTCACTAGATAGGGGGCAGGCCTATCGCCGTTTTGTACGAATACACTGTCACATGACTAAGTACAACTCAGCCATGTGGGTTTCCTCACGATGTTTTCCCTCACCGTTAACAACCATGATAAATTAACCACACATATGTCTTTGGAAAAGACAAATTGGTGTAGGCCCGACCCAGGATTTGAACACTAGTCGTTTGCACGATAACCGAGTGTTCTATCCACTGGGCTATCACGGTTGCTTCACTTAATATTTTGTTATTTTTGACAAATAAAACAGATATTTTACTTAACAAATGTTTTTATTTTTTTTAATATTCTTTAATATTATTAATGAGCTCTTGGATATTATTTGCTTGAGTCTTAGTTGCCTTCACTTGTGTAAACTTGCATTTTTGAACTTTAGCTTTGGCAGTTATAAATGCTTCACATGCCAACCTTCCCTCCGCCTTCACTTGATGGTTCTTAAGCTCCACAACCCACTCATTTCGCAGTGCTGGTTATGGTCCTGTAGCAATGAGGAATGTTACTGATTGATAAATAAATATTTGTACACACATATTCACATCAAATCATTCCTCAATCAATTTAATGGAGATTTTTTGCATAGCAAAGCTAGACTAAAGAAAGATATGGGTTAAAAGTTGTTTTATGTTAAGTGTAGTTGCCAATACTCAATGTTTTACTTAAATTTGTTTGGTCTTTATTTAAATAATCTACTTGGTTCTCCTTGCCTTCTCAAGTCTACAACCTGTTTGTGGCCTCTTAAAAGGGCTCTGAGTGACTGTTGAAAGAATAAAAATGCTTTCTTATATGAAAAACTTTCATAAAGGAAATGTGGTCAATCAATTCTTTAAACACCAAAACTTACTTTCTTATGTAGATGGAGGCAGTAGAGTTAAATAACTGCTTGTCAAAGCATTGCATTGCAGTGGATGTTCTCTTAGGAACTTTAGAAGCGTCTCTAATTGTGCGTTTGACTCTCTGTCTGCTGTCCATACCTATAACGAATAAAATTTAAACTCAAAATACTATTAGCTAATGCGTCTCATTTCGAAATAATACTAACATTATGTTTATTGTACTCAAAACTTTCTAAGTAAAAACTAGAACTAAAATGCTGTATATTCAATAAATTTAGCAACATATTTTGTGATACGAAAGGAGTAAAGTATTTGAAAGTGTAAACTTACCTCAGTTTTGACTGGATAATTATAGATAACTAACTAGAAATACTGTAACTTCGAGATTTTCTTTATACAAATAAATACTCAACGTAACTCAAATACAAAACAAAACAAAGACCTTTTTTTCTTTTGTTTAGGCAGTGTGGATGTGGACACACTTTTATTTCTATTTTCACATATTGTGACCCTCGTAGAAATTTCATTTAGTGAATTCGTTTCTTTTTAATAATAAGTAGATCTCATTATGTCATATATCGTTAATTTAATAGAAATCAAATTGATTTACGAATAAAATGTGCATAATAAAGCTGATAAAATAGTAAGTATGAACAATTATACTAAAAATGTATCCTTAAATCAAGGGAAAACATTTACAAGTCCTCAAGTGGTATCACTCTTCGTAGTTCCACTGTTTGATAATTGTCGGCTGAGGACGCTAGTGTCAATACAGTCAAAGTGCATTCAGCGATTCAAGAGCCGCAGCGACCAGTGTGCTTCCGTAATATCAACATTTATTGCGATCGCGTTGCTGCGGAGCGGCTAAGGTGTCGCGCCTGCTGTTGTATCGCAAGTTGCCGAAAGATG
Source organism: Bedellia somnulentella (assembly GCA_963576735.1). Taxonomy (NCBI): domain Eukaryota; kingdom Metazoa; phylum Arthropoda; class Insecta; order Lepidoptera; family Bedelliidae; genus Bedellia; species Bedellia somnulentella. The sequence continues at coordinate 16,693,069 of OY755175.1, read as the reverse complement.
CGTAATCAGCCTGCGGGACTCTTCGGTAGACGCGAATAGAGGGCGGATGCTGGCTACTGCATTTTGACAACCCTACTTTCCCATTAACAAACGATTCTCAACCGTAACACAATAGCAATAAATTCCAACACCGATACCCATCGCTTTAGTTGCACTACAAACAGAAATAGACGCGACCGGGAGTCATTAGATGGTGTCTTGTGTTCCAAATTTTGAATTTATGCTATACTTCCTGAAAATATACCCATTAAGATATGGTTACCATTTCTAAGTATTTTTAGCTCCATTGAAGTTACGTGCCATTAGTAGATTGATATACTATTAGTGAGAAAAGGTTACAGCTTGAAAAACTTTTATAGATTTGTTTTGTTATTGTGTGTATTCTATTTGTATCGTTTTAAGGATCTTTCAAAATAAAAGAATTTAAAATATTATTTCATTTCTATAATATTGTCATACAGCCAACAAATTAATTTACTAAGAAAATAACCAACGTAAAAAGACGTGCTTGCTATTAAAATAACGATTATCATTGCAGCACACCGATGACCGATGAAATTTTATTTGAATATTGATTCTCCTTAATTTTCTTTAGGTATTTCTAAAACAAAATCATTAAATTTAATTTAAATCACCATATTTTCCTCACACAACTTCCAAAAGTGGCTAAGGAATTTCTAATTCTCTAGCTCTGGCTACCCCTTCAAGGGATTTATAGCCGTGAGTATATGTATGTATGTATGTATGTAAAATCATTAATTATTTACCAAGTAGCAACCTATCTACGATGTAATTTTTCTTAACTTTTTCATAGAAAACCTGCTACGAACGACCTAACACCATAAAAATAATTCAGCAAAACAGGACAATGCTATGCCATGGTAATCAAGGATTGTCTTAAGAGGAATCTTTTTTAGGAAAAGGTGTCCGCCTTTTTTAAAGTTAGAAATTACGTTACGTGTAAATCAGTTTCTAAAGTTGTTGTTTGTTCTTTTTGATATACTCACGGCCATAAATCCCAAAAAGGGGTAGCCAGAGCTTTAGAGCTAAAAAACCTCGTCATCCACATTGGGATGTTGATAGGGAACAAGATGGTAGAAATAAAGTATCGTTGGTGATGGGTTTCCAACCGCATCGCCCAAAAACCACTTAAAAAGCCCCATACCCTTTGTCGTCTCTTACGACACCCGTGGGAAGAAAGGGGTAGTGATATTCTTAGCCGGCACTTCACGGCTTGACGACTACAAGACTTCCAGAGTGGTCATATTTAATGGGGTTTGATGGCTTGATTATAGGTATATTACAAAATATTAAAGTAGATACTAGATTGTTCATTTCATTCTCGAATTTTATATGAAAAATTTGTTTTGCGACAAAAGGCCGAGAAGTTTTTTTTTTTTTTTAAGAGCATATTATTTTATTTTTATTAAGAAATCATAAAATCCTATTAATATTATAAATGTGAAAGTTAGATGTTTGACTGTTTGTGTGTTTGAGATGAAAAGGGTTCTCAATTACAGAATGTATATGAATGCAATTTAGCAGAATGCTAGATAATGACCCCAATTATGACATAGAATACTTTTTATCCCGGAAAAAAATTACCAATGAAATATTCACGCCTGATTGAACTGAGAGTACCGGAAAAAATGGTAAACTAAAGTTTGGCATAAGCAAATTTACAGTACGAAGTCTGTCGGGTCAGCTAGTATAATATAAAACTTAGTCCATTTCCATCAGTCCATAAGCATGCCTACTAGTATAAGATCTCGCTGCTAAATCTCTACGTTCATAACGTATTGAGTCAAACACACATTAAAATAATAGCTTTAATTTCGTATACGAAATATGCGTGTAACTTATGAACGTATAAAACAAACCAAAATATAACCTACTTACACCTGGCTGCGAGGTAGTTGCGGCCGAATTTTCAACGGCACCTATGGATTTTTATATTATTTATATACATTGCTATGATGGGGATGTTATTATATTTCGAAAACAAGTGAACAAAATTTGTCTTCGAAAAATAATAAACATTAATTAAATTAAAATTACTTGCAGCCACTTTTGCCTGGCTGCGTCTTGTCAGTGTATTCTCCTATTCATAAACTTATGTTAAAATGTGTGTTTGACTCAATACGTTATGAACGTAGAGATTTAGCAGCGGGATCTCATACTATACCGACAGCTCTCATTCAAGACAACTTTGTTTGTCAACAACATTTTTAAGTGACTGTTGAGTGAAGAGGCTGGAGTCCCACTATCAACTATCCTTTATTTCACAAAATTTTCCCCACTCAACTGAGGCTCTGAAAATGGCTGAGGAACCAGAACCAATACTACCAATTCCCTTCAACCAATACCGCACCTGGTTGAGGCAACGCACACAAGAACAACATAATTCTCTCTGGCGTGAAATGACTGAATGCCGACAGTCAAAAAAATCAATGCCGGAGATAGATAAAAGACTAACAAGACAACTACTTCAACTAATCAGGAGAAGCCTAAGAATGATAAAAGGAATCATCACTGGTCACTGCTCATTGAATAAGGACTTTCACAACATCGGTGTAACGGATAGTCCTCTACGCAGAGCATGCATGGAGGCCGAGGAGACAGTAAATCACATCATGTTTGAATGCCAGGCTCTAAACAGCCCGTACGCAAAAGATAGGACAAGAACCAGTAGTACAAAAACCTTTTTAAAAGACTTAGAACAACTTGAAAGATTTTGGACAGAGTTAGGGTGGATTGAATAAGACAGCCAGGGCTTTGTTAGCTTATTTGAATTACTACTCCCAGACACTACACATGATTTCATCAAAAATATGTTGACAAAGTAAGTTACACTGTAATGTCAAACTTAAAGAAAACTGTATCATAATGAACACCACACCAAAGCGACAGATCCATTGCACATCTTCCAAAACATTGTGAGAATTTTGCTAACTAATAATTAGTATGCCAGCAACCTAAGACTACAAATAACTTGTTCCAATCCCACATATGACGTGATTATTGACATTACAAGTGTAGCACCAAAAGTCAATACAAGAGGTGTCATTTATTATATATTGCCGTGTAGTGCCGGCTTAGAATGTCGCTACCCCTTTCTACCCACGGGTGTCGTAAGAGGCGACTAAGGGTATTGGGGCTTGGAGACCCATCACCAAAAACCTTTATTTTACCGCCTTTTCCCCACTCAACTTCCAAAAGTGGCTGAGGAATTTCTAATTCCTTAGCTCTGGCTACCCCTTCTGGGGATTTATAGCCGTGAGTATATGTATGTATGTTATAAATTTATTTTGTTTTGATTGTCTTCAGAAAGTTCCTGTAAAATATAATATTTAGAATGATAATGTTGTGCGTAATACTTGCAATTTATATAACACTTAGTATTTTATTCAGTTAGTTACGCATTTGTGGCAGATAATAATAATAATAATAAGGCGTAGGGATGTGACGACCCCACCGCCCATTGTTGGAATGGCAGGATGACATGTTTACCAGCTTGCCATTCCAGCAATGCAAATAGTCAGCGCTTGAGTTTGTAGGTGTTGACCGTGTCTACAAACTGGTCTCAGCGCAAAATAGAGCAATAACGGTCTCCCCGGGGCAAGTGAGCGAAAACCCGGGTGAATCTTCGCTCATCGTAAAATGGACAACAATAGTAACGATGAGCGTATAGGGCCGCTCCCCAGGGGTTATCGCTGGGGCGCGTCTGGAGCTGGGGCTGGACGTGGCAGCATGCGGTCCCCCAGCCGCCGCAGACCGGCCCGACCACCTGGACGGTCTGCGCGACCACCTCAGCCACCAGATGGCTTGGCATCGGTTGGGACTGGGGCAACTCAGTCCCAGCAGTCGGTGCCCGCCGCTGGTGGAGCTAGGCGCCGCATGGCATGGACGGTTGATATGAATAGAAATGCCATGCGGGCCTACCTTAGGGCCTCAGGATCAAGAACTGGGCGGACGGGTTATCGGGCAGCAATGTACCGCGAATTTCTGCGGCTGGAGCCCAATTTGACCGTCACAGAACAAAACCTGGCGGATCGAGTTCGGTACATACAGCGCTCAGAACTTTTTAGCACTACCGAACTCGAACAATTGCGACGCGAGGCTGTTCCCCCGCTAGACGAAGAGCCACCTTTGCAGGTTCTCCCTCCAGTCCCTGAACGGGAAGTACGGAGGGAGCCAATTGCTAACCTGCCGGATGTGGGTGGTGCGGAAAGCGATTGGGGAACAGTCTCCCTGGATTTGGATTTGGTGAGGAGCGCACTCGAAGAGACGATCCTGGAATATCGCCAAGTGCCTCTCGAAAGGAGGCCAAGGCTGCCCCGAGTTCCTCTCAGCATCAAGGTTCGGGATGTCGTTGAGGCCGTCAATAACATGCTGCCCTCATTTTTAGAGAGCAGCATGGGCCTTTGGGATACGGATTCAATTCTCTTTGGCGCCGCAATGACAGTTTGTCAAATTGTCGGCGTCAGGATGCCGCCAACAAGAGCTGGTGGCTCCCGCCAGGCTGGCAGTACTAGTCCCAGGACTAGAACTAGACCAGCCTGGATGAGGCGGATTGAAAGCCGTATCACAACGGCCAGGGTCCTCATCGGCAAACTGACCAGCTTCAGATCAGGCAACAATAGGCCGAGGGTGGTGCGCTTCGTCAGGGAGGCATTCCCTGGTGAGAATGTCTTTGACAACTCACCGGAGTTTGCCTGTAGACTGGTGGAGCGCATCGATGATCTGAAGCAGAAGATCGCTGCTTGGGGTAAGCGAATTAGGCGATATTCTGAAAGGGTAAAGAGGTACCAACAGAATCGTCTCTTCATGAGTGACCAGAAGAAGTTCTACAGAACTTTGGAGCGTCCCGATGTGGTTTCGACAGGTCAGCGACCGGAAAAAGCTGATGTAGTTGCCTTTTGGCGTGGGCTTTGGTCGCTGCCTGTTGATCACGAAGAGGGCCGATGGTTAGAGGCGGTCGAGGGAGCGTGCGAACCCATAGCGCCCATGAACCCCGTCAACATATCCGAGGAGGATGTGGTGGCTGCGATCCGTAAGGCTCCGAACTGGAAAAGTCCGGGGCCGGACGGATTGCACCATTACTGGTTGAAGGGGTTCACGCGCTGTCACGCTACTCTCGCCCGTCAGTTCCAAAGCGCCCTCGAGAGTGGGACGCTCCCGAACTTCTTAACTACTGGGGTCACTCATTTAGCTCCAAAGAGCGATGCTACCGCGGATCCATCACAATACCGCCCCATTACTTGTCTTTGTACAATTTACAAGACCTTGACATCCGTTCTGAGCTCCAAGATTACTCAACACATTGTTGATAACAATGTGATCTCTGGAGCTCAGAACGGATGTAGGGGCGGTAGTCGCGGTAGCAAGGAGCTGCTCCTCATCGACGCGGTCGTAGGCCAACTGGTCAAACGCAACCGCCGGAACTTCTCCGCTGGCTGGATAGACTACAGGAAGGCGTTCGATTCGGTACCTCATACATGGCTCATGAGGGTCCTCGAGCTGTACAAAATTGATAGTGCAGTTCGACACTTCCTCGGGCAATGTATGGGGTGCTGGAGAACGATCCTGAGTTTAGACGGTCAGCGGATGACGGACGCGGATGACCAAATTGATATAAGGCGAGGGATTTTCCAGGGCGATTGCCTGAGTCCAGTTTGGTTTTGCTTGGCCCTGAATCCTCTAAGTACACTCTTGGAGAATTCGGGGACAGGCTTTCAGTTTCGGAGAGGCGGACCACGCTTGCCTCATCTCCTTTACATGGATGACCTGAAACTTTACGCCCCCACGGCTGACAGATTGGCGGAGCTACTGACGATCACTAATGATTTCAGTGGTTCCGTCAAGATGGAGCTCGGGGTCGATAAGTGTGCGGTCATCCATGTTGAGAAGGGGCATGTCGTGCACTCTGATGGTGTCGATGTCGGCACCAATCATTTGAGGGCACTCTCCGAGGCTGAAACATACCGGTATCTGGGCATGTCACAAACCATCGGTGTGAAGGTGGCAGACGTGAAACAGGGTGTTTGCGAGGAGTTTTGTGAACGCCTGAAAAGTGTGCTTAATAGCTACTTATCAGGCGTTAATAAGATCCGAGCCATTAACTCCTGGGTCATGCCTGTACTGATGTACACATTTGGCGTGCTCAGATGGACTCAGACCGAACTCGACGCTCTGGACAGACGAGTCCGCACGATGATGACCTCTCATCGAATGCATCATCCGAGGTCGTCGGTTATGAGATTGTATATCCCGCGGAAGTGTGGTGGTCGAGGCCTCTTGAGTGCCAAAACCATGCACAACCGCGAGGTATGCAACCTCAGAAACTATTTTTTGACGATGACGGATGATAGTATTCGGGGAGAGGTGGTCGCTAGTGATAAAGGACTGACTCCCTTATCGTTGGCCTCACAGGATTGGCGAACCCCGGAGGTACTTAGCACCTCTGATCGGGAGTCCGTATGGAAAGAGAAGGAGCTGCATGGGAGGTTTTACAAGGTACTTCACGAACCTTTCGTGGACCGTAAAGCCTCCCTGCATTGGCTGCGTTTCGGGGACCTCTTTGGGGAAACCGAAGGTTTTGTCTGTGCAATACAAGACCAGTTATCAAGACGCGGAACTATCGGAAATACATCCTAAAGGACGGTACCACAGACGTTTGTCGAGCATGTGGCCGTCCCGGAGAGTCACTTAGGCATGTTATTTCCGGTTGTTCGGCTCTTGCTAACACTGAGTACTTGCACAGACACAACCAAGCAGCCAAAATCCTGCATCAGGAGCTCGCTCTAAAATACGGACTGTTGCAACAGAGGCTGCCGTATTACAAGTATCTGCCGGAGCCAATCCTAGAAAACGACCGTGCCAAAATCTATTGGGACCGATCCGTTATCACGGACAGGACTATTCTAGCGAATAAGCCCGATATCGTGGTATGGGATCGGTCGCAGTCGAGGGTATTTCTAGTGGATGTCACTATCCCTCATGACGAGGGTCTCGTGAAAGCCGAAACCGAGAAGCGTCGGAAATATCTCGATCTGGCTCACGAGATCACCGACATGTGGGGTGTGACTTCGACAGAAATAATCCCAATTGTTTTATCCCCGAACGGGTTAATTCCAACCAGCCTCGCGACCAACTTGAGGCGGTTGGATTTCTGTGGCGTGTCGGTTCCAGCACAAATGCAGAAAGCGGTGCTGCTCGATACGGCTCGGATCGTCCGTCGGTTCTTGAACCTGACTCCCTGACCCCGACCGTCTGTGCTTTTGTCGGGGAGTACCGCCTCTCCCATTTAAAATTTATATTTTCATTTTCGGCCATGGGAGAGGCGAGAAACAAAAATGCTTTTCGGAATAATAATAATAATAAAAAACTTTATTGCAACAATTACAATACAGTTTACAGAAATACGCAATACAATTCATTACATTACATTACAAATACATAAAGACAATACCTGGCACATATTGTTAGCAATAAGAGCATACTCAGCTGATGCTTCGGAGTAGTACACCAATGCACATAAGGCAACAAATGCACCACTCCTAGGCGCTGGTTTTCAGTATGCCCTTCTGAATAACTTAAAACTAAATTTACAAAATAAAAATAAAAAACCTTATAACATAAAAGAAATTAAAAACTGAAAACACACATCAATAAATAAAAATTCTTGTAACAAAAGCATTAAAACAGTACATTATTCAATTAAAAAACTACATTACTATTTCACAAAAACACGCATTTAGATTTGAAATTTAAAAGTATACATATACACTTACAAACATATATATAAACAACCACATACATATACACACACACATCTACATAATACACACAAATATAATAAATATGGACAAACACAGATATATGTAGTGATATAATTTAAACCTTAACATAATAACGACCCTTGAATATAGGCTATTTGGCATTGAAGAAAAAAAAAGAGGAAAATAAAATAAAATAAAAGAAGAAATACATTATTTTGGTAGTTTTTGTCTATCTAAAAGAATGATTTTAAGATTATTTTTCAGAGTACGCGTATTTTGAAGTCAGATGCCCTCTTGCTATTAATTACTTTTAAGGTTTAATTTGTAATACTCTCATAACTTGAATATTGGGCGTCTAGATATTCAACACACTTGTAAAGTTGAACAAATAATAATAATCATTTATTTCAGGCTAGTAGCCCATATGTATAACAATAACAAACATTGGAAGTTAAACCTAATGTCCTAACTATGTCATGTCAGTACCAAATAAATTAGGATATTTATTATTTTATTTTTTCTATTTGTGAAACGGCGGATCATTAGTATCTAATAAGAATGATTTCAGAAATATGTCGATAATCATAATCAATTATTTGGGAGGCTAACTGGGCTAACCTCAGGATCCTGAGGGCCGTGAGTTCCTTCCCAGCATCGATCGTCAGGAATTTATATAGGATTTTAAAAACTTACGTTGAAATATCTGCAACATACTCCGACATATTTTCAAGGTATATTGTAACACTTTATCACACCACTAGATCAGGATATTTTTAAAACAGGCAGTTTTTATTAATTCTACTCGAGCAATTATTTATGTTTCAAATTACTTCCAATTGTAATAAAAAACTATTCATTTATTTTATAAACTTCCGTTGAATTACAGGTCATTTTTAAATTTTGAATTTACTTTTACTTCCTGACAGACATTAAGCATAATTTTACAGCTCTGGGTTCTAGATCTTTTACGCCTTCTATAAACCTAACCATAGATTAATGTGTGTGTTTCACGCTTTAGTTAAAAGCAACTCAGAGCAATTTAGAATGCCCCGATTTTATTCATCCCAATAAAAATCAAAGTCTTAATATAACTTTGTCGTAAACACAACCTAAGTTGCTATATTAAGATTATAGATATATATATATGATGAGGTCCTGGCGAAGTTAGTGGCGAAGCGAGCGACAGTAAAAATAATAAAAAAAACAATATAACCTCAAAAAGTTTTTCCCAAATTTAATTTTGTTTTGTTGTACACAAAAAGGAAGGATAGTAGGTACCAACCGGTTAATTTTAGATTTTTCTATTATAATGTCTTTGTACTCAAGTTTACGTTCGTTATTGGCTGTCAGAACAATTTATCCTAACATAAAAGTTGGAATTCGATTTTGTAATAATGAAACCCAGGATGGTGAAGATTTAGAAAAACAAAAAGAGATTGATCCTGAAAAAGACAGAACAAAGATAATACCCCTCGAAACTAGCTTGAAGTATATGGAAAGCAAAGCTTATCAACAAACGTATGGCGAAAAACCAGTATGGGTTATGTATCGTAGGAACCATAAAGGTGGATTTGCACCGAGGAAAACAAGAAAGAGTTGCGTAAGGAAAGGGATTATTTCAACCGGAAACCCATGTCCTATTTGTCGTGACGAGTATTTAATTCTGCATCAACATAATACCAAGTTGTTACAACAATTCATATCTCCTCATACTGGTCAGGTAAAGTACTCTTTGCGTTTACATCTTAGTTATTATTAATTTGCTCTGCTTTGTAATTATCTTTTTGTAAGATTACCATTATTGTGTTTACAAAGTCAGTGTGGTACTTATCCAAGTAGTTTGTTTAATTCAATGTATTCATATAGTCAATACGAAAACAACTTCTCAATCTTTTAACATTTCATGAAAAAAGTGGATGTCCTCTAAATATTGTTATGGCAGGCCTAAATCTATCATAGTGTAACTTCAAAATGATTATGAAAACACATTTACAAATATAAATCCTATTGCAGATATGTCTGATGATGATGATACCATTATGATGTAGTGAGAGATTTGATTGTAATTTTAAACACAGAAATTTATTTTATTAGTCTTCCAATTCAGACAACTAATTCTTGATATGAATAAGTTCATACAAACAACTTTACAGGTTTTACAAATAAAATAAACTGATTTATTAGTTTATTTATAAGTTTTGTGATTCCTAGCCTCACTATCCTATTCTTACAATTATATGTTCCAAAAAGGGGTAGCCAGAGCTTTGGATTGAGCAATTCCTTAGTTGCCTTTGGAAGTTGGAGAACAATGTGAAAATCAAGTATGTTTGGTAATCTCAGTTGATGGCACTCCAGCCACATTGCCGGACAATAATTGAAAATGTTATGATCAATTTTTAATTAATGAAGATGTCGGTCCCATTTGATTTAGTACCATAGCGAATTAAAATGAGTATACTGTAGTTGTAAAATATTATTAGTTATAAGTTTGACCCTTCATTTAATTATCATGGCCTTCATGTATCATCAATCTGAAACTACTTAAATGTGCATTGGCCAGTCAATGGCTGGTATGCATGCATGCATATGGGAAAGATCTGCTAATATATTTCCAATAATGATGTTAACTTCTATTTTAGATTCTGGATGCTTTTGATACTGGAGTATGCCAAAAGAAACAAAAAGAACTGTTGGTGGCCATTGAAAAAGCATGGGATGAAGGAACACTCACATTTGATGTACCTTTCCGAAAATATGATTATTCATTATACAATCCAGAAGAAAAGACAGAAACTGCAGGAATCAAAGTATAATAAAATTTCTTTATAAGTAGATATTCTATGTTAGTTACATGAAATAGTTTTATTTCTTAAGTTAATACATTGCTATGGCACCTTACACATTTTTTTATTGTTTACTAATTATCCTGTGTACTTTTATGCAGAATATTCTCTTAATCACCTATTAGGACTGTTCATATTGTAATACAGCACCAACATATGGCCTCACTTGTTAATACATATTATACAACTAATATAACCCTTAGAGTATCTTACTCTTATATACTTAATCAAAATTTAAGGAGCTTATTTATGGGTCTTCTGCATTGATACAACAATATTAAGTACTTTAGTATATTTGTAGGATTTCAATTTCCAGCTTACATTTATTAATGTAAATTGCACACACCACATTGATCAAGAAACTTTATTTATCAATGGAAGATCAATCTAAACCCCATTTAATTACCTTGTTACAATAAAAACAAAAAAGACATTATAATATTTTAAAAAAGATAAATTAATATGGCCATAGTACACAGATCAAAATAGCTTCTAGCAAATATAATACAATATTGAGTATAATGACTAACCTACAGTAGGCCAGCATTGTAAACAATGGCCCGATTACTCTATACAGGGTAGACTGAGCTGCGATTAATATATGTACACCACATGTTTATATAATATCCAAGCTGAGATTAAGAAACAAACATTCACATTTATGCATTTATACCTAAACAGTGATTTGCATTATTGTATATACAAATAATACCATGTAACTTAAATTTATCAATTCAGTTTGTGTTGAATTTCAACAACCCCATAAAACTTAACTCCAACATTAAACATGAAATTATCACAAAAATTATATTGTGTTAACAAATAAATTAAATATTATTTAAAAGAGTGCCTACGTATACAGAGTTTATCTCCCATATAAAGATTCATACATAAATGTACATATACTCACAGCATTCATTTCCATTGGGGTATGTATCCAGTATAGATCCTTGGAAACCTTTCAAGCATCATCTACATTCATCAATACTATCACATATGCTCTTTTATTCTTCAGTTTAGACTACAGATACTTGCATTTTTGAGCACTTTTTTTATTTGATATAAATGTGTCCTTTGTGGCCATTCTTTAAGGAGATTATCATCCACATTATACTCTATGAATCCTTTTATTTATTTTAAACCTATTTACTTTCATCCATCCTCCCTGATTGCTTAAACCATCAACACAATATTCTGTTTACTCATTGTCTATATTAATTTAGGGTATCTATCAATTTGGCTCTATTTCTTTGCAGCAGCAACTCCCTGATAAGTGATGATTTTTCTCTCTCCAATCCAGCAATTTTGTCATTTTTCCTGTTTACTTCCTGAAATAAGAAATTAGAGCTAACTTTAAGTATTCATTATTAGGAAAACTAACTAAATTTTATGCTAAGATTGAAGGCTGATTGAGTTTTACTCATCGTTTTGACAACCTTGATAGCCCTGTAAGAATACCTGCGCTACTTATCAGACAGGATATATGTCGTTTTGCAAGTCACATGTGTACTTAATTTATCAAGGTTTTAATGGCAAGGGAAAACATCACGAACGAACCCACGTGGCAGAATTGTACTTTGACATGTGGCAGAGGTTTCGTACAAAGCGGCGAAAGGTCTGCCAGCTATAACATGCATGCACTTTCCAAGCAAAACGTGGGTACTCTGAACATCAGGTGACAAGAATTACTCATGGCATGAATGTTGAGATTAAGTTGAGAGTTGATTGTTTTATTATATGCAATACCCTTTTTACCCTTGTATGAAAATATGATGCAAAGACCATGCGACAAGGCTAGGACTAGTAACTAATTGATAAAGATATATACCATTTCTGCTCGTGTTAATGTTTCTCTTTATTTATTTTTGTATTTAGGTTGCTCTTTCTGCACAGCGAATAAATGTCTTTCTTTCTTCGGAAGTAAAAATCAAGGTGTTTTAATAATGCTGTAAAAATGATATCTCCTGGAACTTCACATAAGTAAAAGGGTAAGAAATTGTTAGATTCGGAAACGATGCACATGGGTATGCAGCGTACGGATGAAAGTAAAGTAGGCAAAGAAGTGAAGAGAGAGCAAATGTGGATGCAAATGTTAGAGGGAGGCATGTAGGAATAGTCTAAAATAAATAAAATACGTTTTAAAAAACGAAATTCTGAAGTGCGAAAAATAAACTATTCCACAATGGTGTGTAGTGTCGGCTTAGAATAGCACTAGAATAGAATATTTTACCAGGATCGTACAAAGTGACCATCGATAGTCTCTGCCTACCCCATGGGAACTAACGGCGTGAGTATATGTATGTTTCAACAAAAGTATTTATGAGGTAAGCGCGTTCAATACTTTATTTATGTTTTTAGTAAACATATATTGCCAAAGTTTAATGAACTTTATCACCCAAAAAATTATCACAATTCGTTTTATTATATGCTCTTTGTAAAAGTTGCTTGTCTAGTTTTTGTTGTGATTCGCGGTTGTCTACTTGTTTTTAACCCATTTTTTACTTTTGAATATTTCATGTGTTGCAATGACCGCTAACAAACAATGAGACCTCAAAATGGGGTACGCATATAAATAGTTCGAAACCAAGCATCCGCATTAGAAGAATCATCGGACCTTCTTGCCGTACCATATTACGTTTAACTTTTTAACCCTTTAACCATTACTAAATAAACTAAAGAATTTCCCATCATGTATTCGAAAGTTTCTGTCATCGTATGAATTAAAATTGTAAATATAATGCAGTCCGTACCTCAATAAGCATCCTATTTTGCGATGATACCACATTGTCCCGAGTGTGTCGGGGCGGGGCGGGCAAGGCCAGGTTCATGTGCAAGGAGAGGGCGCGCCCCCCGGCCAGCGCCCCCACCTGGCGACTGAGCTCCACTACCCTGGCCCGGAGTAACTCCACCCGCTCCTGTTGAGCTTCGCTCCATGGTTCCTGCAAGAGGAATCGATAACGTAACATATCTTTATTCGCTTGGCAGACTAACTATAACTATTGCGATAGTAGCCGGGACCAATGGCTAAAAATGGCCCTCAAAATCACGGAATCATCATAATTATCGGATAATAAGTTGATTTATGCCCGAATATCCTTCTAAACTGTGTTAAATCTTAATAATTGAATTTGTAAGATTTCGGGGATCGAACCCGAGAGCTTGGGAATTGAAGCCAAGTTCTTTACCGGTAGACCACGGAGGCAGTTGTGACAAGTACGAAGAAATAAAAAGGGTCGTAATTTTCATTGTTGTTTTTATAAATGTAGTTGAATAATTAGATATAGTAAATAGTCTACATGTATTTTTATACCAACTATTATGGACTGGATTATTTACTTGCTACTGTTCTACGATTAATAATTAGCGACAAATTTGTACATGAAATCGAGTAGGGCGCTGTAGAACTGTTAATTATTATACAACAGAGCCAGCAGAGCTTTATATCGTGTTGTTATGATTTTTCCACGTGCAATCCACAAAAAACAGCAACAAGAATAATTGCGAATAAACCGAATGTAGCTCACTGCATTGCAAGAGCATTATTTGTTAGTAACATGATACGAATTTTAATCGATCGGTTTCGGCAATTTCAAACGATTTTATTGACTTCTTTTACTGGTGGTAATTTCAAATGTAAAACTAGATAAAGTGTACTTCCATTCCACAAAAGATAAGGTCTAGCATAAATTATAAATAAAATGTTTAATAATATGGTTCTCTCACCACATATGCACCCATCCGTCCAGCATATCGCATCTTCTCCTGTACTTCAGACAGTTGTTTTAAATACCATTCTCTGGCTTCCTCCACTGCGGCCAGACCTTGCAATAATATATCCTTCTCTTGTTCTATCTGCTTCATGCGTTTTATCAGGTTGTAGTCGACCCCGTTGTGCAGCGTGTGGCGGCGCGGCTCCCGGCGACGAGGCACCCGTCTCGGGACCGCCACCTCTGGCCCCGGCTGGAATGACGGGGAATCCGTATTGGGCCTTCCATCACCCAACTCTCTGTTTAAGCTTATGTTCAAATCTCTTAAGAAGTCTTTTGAATCGCTAAGGTGATTGTTGTATATTGCGTCTTCATCGGAACCACGACTCTTTCTAGAATGTTCTTTCCTATCTACATGACTTTTCTCGAGCCTCGGAGGCTTGGGTGGGCCAGGTCCGTATACTCCATTCATAGGATCCGGTTTCTGCGGCAGAGCCAACATGCCATGATGCGGGTCATGTATTTGAATATCTTTTCTTGCCAACACTGGCATACTTATCGTTCTGTGTTGAGAAATATTGTCTAATTTCATTTCTCCCCAACTTTTTTCTCTTTTATTGTGTTCATCGAGATCCAACATTGGTGCAGACGGTGGCCTGTGCGATTGAACTGACATGTTAATGCGTGGAGATGTTTTGCTATCTTCGTTATTGTTTTCGATTTTACCCGTCTCCCCAACCTGATTCTGTAGAAGGCATATTTTAAGACCGGTACAGAAGCGGTCAAAGGTGAGCAACCCTTCGGGAGAAGCTACTTTCTGCAAACTCTCCACAACTCCTCGTGGCAAGCCTTTGGTGCGGTCGTCACGCCAACGATGCTCTATATCCTTTAATCTCACATAACCAGATTTCTTCTCGTCCATGATATCAAATAAAGTTCGCATCGCGGAAACAAACTGCTTCGGTAGACTTTCCATATTTTGGAAAAACTAAAACACTTGAAACTTTATTTGAGAACTTGCATTTACATAAGCATCTGCTTTCGTCAGCTAATGTTACGAGTAATCACTAAAATCTTTACTTAATTTTGAACATTGCGCCTGTTAGAAACCACGTACGTAACGTAAACTTTACACTATTGTTGAAGTTTTTTTATCGCAACTGATAAACGCGTTGGTTGCAATCAAAGGCTGACTGGCGCAGTGGGCGATAGGCGAACAGGACAGCGAACAACAAACCGGCTCCTAGCCGAGAATTTGCAATGGTATACATAGCGTGAGTGTGAGTGAGAGGACCAGTCCGACTGCTACGCGAAGGTCGTTTCTTGTCACGAGCAGGTAGCCAATAATGAGGGCGTTATCTGCGAGCAGCGGCGGCGCGGCGGCGGCGGTTGGGCGGTTTGTTTTACGAAATTTGAATCACAAACAAACTGTTTAAATTAAACTAACGTTCTCACATCACTGTAACTTACCTACCACTACCTCGCCTAGTGTAATTGTTTTTGTGTGTACTATGCACTACATACACATTATGGTTATAGGCGGCCATAGATTAGTTAAAATGAAACTTTTTAAAAAGTTTTTCTATGATTATATTCTTCTAGTATACTGCATTTCATTGAAAGACAAGGCACTAAAAATACCAGAATGTAAGTATCATATTTTCCTATTCATTTATTAGTTTGCATATCACGTGATATTTTACTATAGTTTCTTTAGCGAGAACCTACCTTAGCACGCCTTGTTGCCTAGGCAGTGTATATAGTCACGTGGTAGTGGGCAAGCCTAACGCCGCCGTTCGTCGTGTACGGACCGGACACAGCGTCACATGATACAATATGTCTTAGAAAAGGCTCAGTTGTGTGAGGTGTGAGTGGGCTGATTCCGGACTTGAACCCACTGCTACCATACCAAGGTTAAGGGTGATGTAATTGCGTACTTATCGTTGAATTTTCATATATTTGTAAATTTGACTACTTACTTACTTATACTCACGCCCATTACAATTTTACTAAATTTCAATATTTCACGTAGACTAACGAGCATCTCTACCACGCCTTACGAGAATAACGTTGTGAATTCTAAATAATGGGAACTCTGAAAACCAATATCTATTTTGCACGAGAGATGTGGGCAAAGGGCATGCATGTATGACAATGTACAGCGACAAATATTTAGTTTTATCACGTTTATTTTTTGTTTATAACTTTTAACCATATGTTAAGTCATATAATTTTACATATTCCAAATTTAAAAAATAGTTTAGGTAATCGAAGTGAACTTGATAGTAGTGGACTATTGATATATCGACTATCGACAGCCAGGTCAGCAGTACTCTTCATCTGTCTGAAACCAGTAGGACAACGACACTCATTCTTTATAAAATTAAATTGTGTACTATAAAACACTTTGAGGATCTTAGCTACGCTACAAAAACTAGTAAGATCCATCACCAATTAAATCATCCTTTATTGTATAATATTTCCCCTAACTACTTTGCAAAGTGGCTGAGGCATAGAGGGAATCCCGAAGCTCAGGCTGCATCATTTTTGGATGTATAGCCGAAAATATGTATGTACGTGTTCTATTTAATTACATGAAATTTATATATCGCTCCTAAATATAATATGCTGAAATCCAATGTTCGACTACAGTAAGTATCTTAAAATCTATACAATATATAAATAACGAGTCCATATTGGCTCTTATTAATTCCTTTTATTAAGCCCTATCATCTGAGTACACACTCCAAGCAAAACGTGAGTACTCTGAACACAATTTTACATAACGCTCAAAACTATTAGTACCTCAGCCATCCCTTCGGGGATATACGGCGTGAAAGTTAGAGTTTGAGTTAGGTTTTATATTACTCAGACAAAATTATAGAGGATGCGACACTTTCCTTTAGAAGGTACTAAATACATACATACATCCGCCAACAAACTACTATGTAGTTTGGCGGAATTACTGTTTACAAATTTTGTATGTTATTAAAACGAAATAAAACATTTAAAAAAAACAAGTGCGAGTCGGATCGCGCACTAAGGGTTCCGTACTATCATATATATAGAAAATCCCGTTTGTGTGAAAATCATGGGAGCCAAATTAGGTAAGTAATTTGATTTATGACGTTTAAAAATAGAACTACGGGCTAGATCTCATTCAAACCAATTTTCGTTAGTAGTTTGTATAGTAATACACATCATATATTTTTTTCAGTATTATCATGCCCATATTTTAGAAGTTACGGGGGGGGGGGACACACATTTTAGCACTTTGAAAAAGTCTCTCGCGCAAACTATTCAGTTTTGAAAAAAATGATATAAGAAACCTCAACATCATTTTCAAATACCTTTTGATAAATACCCCACACGTATAGGTTTGAAGAAAAAAAAAATTTTGAGTTTCAGTTCTATGTATGGGGAACCCTAAAAATTTTGGTTTTTTTTTCAGATTTTATTTTAAAATCTTAATGCGGTTTACAGAATACATCTACGCACCAATTTCCAATAATGTAGTTCTTATAGTTTCGGAATAAACTGGCTGTGACATACGGACGGACGGACAGACAGACAGACATGACGAATATATAAGGGTCCCGTTTTTGCCATTTGGCTACGGAACCCTAAAAAAACATACACTCACGGCTATAAATCCCTAGAAGGGGTATTAGAAATTCCTTAGCCACTTTTGGAGAGTTGTGTGGGGAAAAGATGGTAAAATAAAGGTTGTTGGTGATTGGTCTCCAACCGCATCGCCCAAAAATCCCTTAAAAGCCCCCAATACCGTTAGTCGCCTCTTACGTACACCCACCGGAAGAAATGGGGTAGTGCTATTCTAAGCCGACACTACACAGCAAAGAAACAATTGAAAGATTGAAGATACTACTGGCATTAAAATGCATAAAAATATGATTATTCGGGTTTTTACGTAAGATTTAAATAAAAAAATATATAATGCCTCGGATGAATGTTACAACAATATAATTTTGTAATACAGCATTATATTCCACTCTTGACTTCCGATGGAAGTAAAACAATTTTTAACTCAAAAGCTCTGCCCCTTGGCTAGATCTTTTGAAGTTGCAGCTAACAACCTCTTAAAACCCCATTGGTAATACAAGAGGATACATAATTCGTCTTTATGAATATACCGCCTAGCATGAATATTACAGCAATCATACAAATAATTGTAAATAAAAACATTCATTCAAGGCACAACGCCTTAACTTTTTGCTTATATATAATGAATGATATTAATGATATCTAAGTTAGAAACCAGAATAAGTGCCTGCCCATATCATTTTACACATAAGAACATCGAAACAAGGGTGAAAAAGGGCATTGAGGTAAATGGAATGAATAGCTTAATTAGTTGAATAGTCAATCGGTGTCTAAAAAAAGCCCGAAATATAGTACATGATGCTGATCTTCCTTACGCTTAGGTTTGACAGCAAAAGTTGGGTGTGGTGTGGCAGAAGAATGAATGAAAGAAAAGTTAATGCAGGAGAGACGATGTTCTTCTGAAACAATAATAATATTAGGTTATGTGCAGTATGTGCTAGAGTGACTTATAGTTTGATTTGTGAAAAGCTACGGTGTGAAAAGTGATATTGTAATAAAAAGATAGAAAATGGAACGTTGAGATAGTTTAAGTACAAATAGCGGATGTATGATGATAAATTGGTGAAAGAGAGTTATAGAGCTAATGTAGATGGTATGTAAGTAGAGAACGACCAATCAAAGAGCGAATAAGGCAGTTTTTAAAGGGCATTTATCATAGATGTACTAAAAAATCATGGCATTTATGATGATAATATTTATAACTCAAAATTCCGGCTACCCCTTGTATTGTAGGGATTTATAGCCGTGAGTATATGTATGTAATATTTATGTATGTAGTAGTGATGGGCGAATGTGAATGATTCGTTCGAATGATCATTCGAATGCGGAACTAGTCGAATTATTCGATTGTGGAAAACAGCCATTCGAATTATTCGAATGAAAATAAGTGTTCGAATGAAAATAAGTGTTCGAATGAAAACTTACTGACTTTTACTGACGCCCATTATTCCCATTGGGGTAGGCAAGGCAGAGACTATCGATCGCCACTAAGTACGATCTTGACAAACCTCTCTTGCTTCCCTTACATCCATTATTATTCTAATACATGCTCTTTTTCGTATGAATGAAAAATAATTATTATTTTTTTCAAATGACATGAATAATAAAGTTCTTAGGGAAAGAAGTGACTATCAAATATAAATGAGAATGAAAAATGTTCGTATGCTGTTAATCAATTTAATTATAAAGTGTTAAAGCACTTGGATCCAAGTGCTTTAACGGGCTCAAAACATAAACAATCCAGAGTCGCGTCAGTCACGTCAAGCGCCATCAGAAAGGAGACAAACAGCTTAGCATATAAATACGCCGCCTCAGGCACTATTCTTCCCTTTTTACTTTTCAAATTGAAGAATTAGATTGTTCAGAGTCATTTTATTCATAATTCATACTGTATAGAGTCCATATAACTTAAAATATATTATATACAATTGTAAATAGTACATCTAACAGTAAAGCATAGTAGAACAAGTTGCCGTGTTATTTCTTCTACTCCATAATCTTCAAGGCCCTTACAACGTTGTGAACGAGCAGCAGGCGCACAACAGCCTGCTAACCTTCATTTGGCGCCCGAACAGAAACATCAGTCAGCCTACGCAGCAGAGGCACCACCACCAGCAGCACGAGAGAAAAGGAGGACCACGCCACGCCACGCCAAGCCGCCGGTGAAGAAGCCAGGTCCAAGGGTTGGACACAGCAGCCATCCCACCTGCCAGCATCTTACCGAGGAGAGTGTCGTAAGCCAATCATTCCTTTCTTTTCCTCACCTTAAAACCCCTCACCACGGGCAAATTAGTCAAGATAATCAATAGATAATCAATTTACATTCATTAATATCTCAGCAATCCCTTTGTATTTTACATCAATCTTATCATAAATCTATTTAATTACCTAGAAAGCACATTACTTCCCATTTATTTCTTAAAAATTTTGAGGTTAGAATAGATTCTCAACGGCATGGTCCACATGATGAAATTAAAGTTGAACTGATTGCACAAGGCAATCACCACTCAGCTATTTCTGAGCCACAGCCGCTGGTTTCTGTGATCCAGTGTATGACATAGGCCTCCCATGTGCTACAGAGTTAGCGCATAACATTTACAAAGATAATTGCAACTTAACCTTACAGCAATTCATCTAACAGGCTCCAACGCCTCACCAAGTGGAATCAGCGCACTCTATTAAGGACATCCAGGTTATGTTTCATACCACATGTCAACTTAAATAGTTTCTTAATCATATCAATATCAGAATTTCAGCCTTGTCTTGCATTAATTACTTAGTTTTCAATATTTTAACTTCACTTTGGCATTTTAGTGTTTTTGTAAAACTAGTGAGCAACATAACTAATTTTACAAAACCACATGCTCTTCACTTAGGTTAATCAACCATATATTTTCTACAGCCATCAAGTGCACATGTGAATCATTGACTCACTTTGCTTATATACATTCACTCAATTAAGTAAAGGCAGCAGTTAAGGTACTCATACCTCACATGTGCCGGCAACTCTAGCAGCATATCAATCAACTCTTCACTTAATTCAATTAATTTCAATATACAAACTTAATATTGGTTAGTTTCATGCCAGTTTCCGCTCTACCAAACGATTCAGGGATATATACTTACTACTGTTTCAAACAATTTCAGTGAACGTGAACTTCACCGAGGAACGCAGGCCTGCATCATTCAGCTGCTGCCTGTTGTCTCCAGCGGCGTCACCTTCACAAGGAGCGTAAACCGGTTTACAATTTACTTTAATTTTACATTCTTGCCACACCCTTTACTATAACAATTAACTCCAGAAATTTATCTATATACAGAACCTTTCACTTAACTCGTTACTTATTAATTATTAATTTCCTTTTCAATATGACTGACAGTGAATTATCAGTAAAAACAAACACTGCTCATGCCAGTCGAAGCTCAAGCCCTGCCAAAATGGCAAGCGATGAATATACTGTGCTTAAGTACAAACGCACTTCAATCAAAGGGCAAATAACCCACTTTAAAAAATATTTATTAAATTTACTAGAATCATGTGAATCCCATCCATTGTCATCAAGGGATGAACAAATGTTATCATTAAAGCTAGATAAGTTCTTGGAGTTAAACTCTCAATTTGAACACCTGCAATCACAAATGGAAGCTCTTAATTTTAGTAACTTAGATTATGAATTAGATGAAAGAGAACTCATATCAAATGAATTCTGTTCTTGTATTGTGAAGGCACGAAATCTGCTCGGTGTCAACAAACCTGCAGACCAATTCCAAGATGCCACTGAAGGGTCAAAGGCCTCCCATCCATGCCACTGTAATGGTCAAGGCACGATGGGGTTTAGGCTACCTGAAATCACTATACCCAAGTTTGATGGTTCATACTTCAAATGGCTTGAATTCAGAGATACATTTGAATCATTAATTCACAATAATAATCATATTAAACCTATTCATAAATTTCATTACCTCTGCTCATACCTACAAGGTGAAGCAGCCAGGGTTATAGCAAACCTCGAGGTATCTGATTTCAATTATGTAGAAGCATGGAATATATTATGTGAAAGGTATAACAATACAAAACAATTAGTTAATAATCACCTTAGTGCACTTTTTAATCTCAAGGTTATGCAGAGTGAATCAGACAAGTCTCTTAGGTTTTTAAGTGATCACATCACCAAGAATGTTAGGGCTTTACAGACTTTAGGTCAACCAGTTCAACACTGGGATTCTATTTTAATTTATTTAGCTTCCTCAAAGTTTGATCAAAATACCAATGTCAAATGGGAAGAATACAAAGGCAATCTTCATTCAGAGTTGCCAACCTTCAATGATTTAAAGGAATTTTTAAAGATAAGAGCTGACATTTTAGAGACATTACCTCAAAGTAAGGTAAGGGTTAACACATCACAGGGTTCAAACAACAGTCATAATAATAACAATAATAGTCATGATTTAAAACACTATCATAGTAACAATCATATTAAACAAACAATAAATCCACCTCAAGCATTTATTGTTTCAACTTCAGGTAATGTAAGCGGTGAGGCTAGCAATCCTCAATTGCCCTCACGTTTACCCAATGCCCCCCTAGCATTAACAGTTACAACCAATACTAACTTAAAGTGCCCCCTTTGCAAGGGTAAACATTTACTGTTCCGATGCTTACGTTTCAGAAAGCTCACATTGGCTGACAGACGGAGTAGGGTCACTGGGCTTAAGGTTTGCACAAATTGCCTTCGGTCTGACCATATGGTTGCCAAGTGTCCCTATGGAGACTGTCGTAAGTGTGGTGGACGCCATCACACTCTGCTACACAGCTCTCCCCTTCTTCAAAATGATGTTGCTCCATCATCACATCCTGTCCCTTCAATGCCTCAGTCGCTTTCTCTCAGTCCTCCAGTTTCCCCTTCAGGGATCATTCGCTCCACCGCCATGATTGACATCATCAATCCCCAAAATGGTAAGGTGGAGACAGTCAGATGCTTGCTAGATAGCGGCTCTGACTACTCCTTTCTTTCCGCTGACTTAAGGAATCGCCTTAAGTTAGCTTCCACACCCTCAATACACAACAGTGTTGCAGGCGTAGGGAACACCTTTCTTAACCTGAGACCACATCAGTGCTCAGCGTTAATTCGTGCCCGCACTGGCACATACTCACATCTTCACACCTTTTTGGTGTTGCCTTCCATAGCAAAAAGGCATTCTAATGAAGCCATTGATGTTTCAAATATCACTCTTCCCTCAGCTATCACATTAGCTGATCCTCAATTCAATCAACCACTAAAGGTTGACATTATGATTGGAGGCGATCTATTCTGGGATCTACTTGGCTCCGAAAGGCTCACCTTAGGTCCAGGCCTACCCATGCTGCATCATTCACAGCTAGGCTGGATTATAGCTGGCAAGATTTCCCATTCATTACCACAAAATTCACAAACTTGTAATTTTGTTAGTAGCAGTTCTTTTACCAAGTTAACTAGAACTCATAGACTAAAAACTAGACGTTTCTGTCCTCTCAGCCCACTCAAGGCAGCAGATTACCGTCTTGGTGATACTTACACTTTACCAAAACCAATTGGTTATTAATAACCTAAGTTGAATGAATTCATACACAACAAACATTCAACAATTGTTTATGGTTTACTTTTAATTTACATTTATATACAAATATTTTACTTTATACAATACTTATACACTTTACATCATCCTACGCATGGATCAATCATTATTTGCTATTTTATTATGTCTTTCCTTCTAGATACAGTAAACAGCTGACTACCTAAAGGTCATTGACATCGAGGTAGTTGACCTTACAAGTTCATCGACTTTGAACTCTAGCATATACATATATTTTTAGATTCATTTATCAAATGTATTTGAATCAGAGCGATGATAAATCACCATGATTATCATCATCATCAACGGTGGTCATCATCATAATTTCTTTATGCTTTTATTTTCGCCAGGGGAAAACCCACGGAAATATTTTGTGACAATGGGCGAAATTTCGTTGCCGCAGCTAAGGAATTAAATTCATTTTTAACGACAATAAAGACTCATTTGTGCAGTTTGCTAATGTTCAAAATATTAACTTTAGATTTTGCCCGGTTTACGCCCCTAATTTCAACGGAAGCGCGGAAGCTGGCATTAAGCTTGCTAAGTTTCACATTAAACGCATCATGGGTAACACCCACCTCACATTCGAGGAATTATCTTTTCTTTTTGCCCAGGTTGAGGCTATCCTCAACAGTAGACCCATCGCTCCCCTTTCCTCCTCCCCAAATGATTTGGCAGTTCTCACACCGGGACACTTTCTCCTCGGCAGGTCACTCACGGCTCTTCCATCACCGGATCTGGCAGACTTACCGACGAAGAGATTGGATCGCATTCAACTGTTGGAGCAGCTACGGCAAACATTTTGGAGGAGATGGCACAGAGAATATTTATCAGAGCTACAACAGCGAACTCAATGGCGAGTAAGATGTAGAGACTTGCGCATGGGTGATCTTGTCCTAATAAGCGAAGATAACTCTCCACCTCTGTTATGGCGAAGAGGGCGAGTCACTAAACTATATCCAGGAGCAGATGGTGTCCCGAGAGTGGCCGATATCAAGACCATGCAATCGACAGTAAGGCGAGCCATAAATCGCTTGTGCCTACTTGTAGAAGAAGATTGAAGACTCGTCTTCAATGGCCCCCCAGTATGTTAAAGCACTTGGATCCAAGTGCTTTAACGGGCTCAAAACATAAACAATCCAGAGTCGCGTCAGTCACGTCAAGCGCCATCAGAAAGGAGACAAACAGCTTAGCATATAAATACGCCGCCTCAGGCACTATTCTTCCCTTTTTACTTTTCAAATTGAAGAATTAGATTGTTCAGAGTCATTTTATTCATAATTCATACTGTATAGAGTCCATATAACTTAAAATATATTATATACAATTGTAAATAGTACATCTAACAGTAAAGCATAGTAGAACAAGTTGCCGTGTTATTTCTTCTACTCCATAATCTTCAAGGCCCTTACAACGTGGGTCAACTTTGTGAACGAGCAGCAGGCGCACAACAGCCTGCTATCCTTCATAAAGTAACTTACAGAAAATGTTAAACCAACATCTTTTTTTGCGTCGTTATAAAATTTGACTACACTGAGTAGGAAAGAAACCTTATGGTTTATTTAAAATAAAAATTGAAATCGTCAATCAATATATCAATATGCAAGTATCCTAAGTAAGTGATTGAAACTTATGATTTGGTGTCTCTCTTACCATAATAAACAAAAGTAAAATATTGCCGAAATTATGAAAAATTCACGAATTTGTTTTACGCTCATTATAAAATTAAATGAAAAAGAAAATGGCACCACTGCTGCTATTACAATAACAATCTGGTGCCACTGCTACCTTTGATTGAATATATAATATGAAACCAAAAAGATATTGTGATTATCTGCTAATCCTTATAAATACTTTGTCAGTCGTATTTATGTCCCAATTTTACAAAAAAATAGCAAGCAACCTTGGTAAATTTGTTAAACAAACAAAGGGAAGAAAAACGTTCCGCACTCCTTAAGTCAACACAAAATCATTCGAATGATTCATTCAGTTTATTCATTCGAATGGTGAATGATCATTCGAATGGTGAATAATCATTCGAATGGTACTTACTGATTCATTCGAATTATTCGATTGTTGCTTTTTTCAACAATCGCCCATCACTAGTATGTAGACGAAAAAGACAAAGATTGAGTGGTTTGCCGCGAGCGTAAAAGGTGGTGATTGACAGTCTCTGCCTACCCCGATAGGAGCTTATGGCGTAAGAACATGTATGGATGTAAATCAAAACGGTGGATATTTCATGTTTTTATCATATGAGCAAGGCTTGCCCAAAGGACCGTTTTTAGGATTTGTGAATCCTCGTTACTAATACGGTGGATGAAGTATTATACCTAGTATTCATTTAGACTTTGTTAATCTAATATAGATAAGTCTGCCGAACCGAACGCTGATTCTTATAACATGCTTAAAGTAAAGGTACTAGATAACTGTATTTATTTTTTCTCTAAGCTACGCATGACTGACACATGATACTGGCAGAAATGCCTTGTATATTGGTATGAAGACAAGAATAGTAAAAATAATCTAATTGTAATCTGTGCCTTCAAAAGTTAGTCATACAACACTTGTTTTGTAATTTATTTATATAATTAAACAAATACGAGAAATTATTTTAAGTATTTAAGTAATATCATCTCAACATGAGTGACACCGAGCCAGATAGTAAAGCAACGGCTGTTAACCATAGCAATGCTCACCAACAAGACAATGGTCGTAAGAATTGGGTAAAATTTGATGAAGATTCATCATCTCAAGCAGGTGTTCCCATGACAGACATATCAGCAAATTCTGGTGCTTCGACGACTGTTACAAAGACTGAAGAAACTCAAGCATCTACACTGCCAGCTGTGCTCAAAACAGAGACAGTCCAAATAAATCTGGATCGTAGCGATAAACACGAACCCGCGGCACCAAGATTGTCGAAAAACGTCGAAGTAGTAAACATACGCCATGGCTTTGGTAAATAGTATTATAATTGATTAGGCTTTCATTATCATATTATTCTTCTAACCATAAGTTCACCATCTCATTTGAACAATTACTGTTGATTGCAGTCAATGGTGATACAATTGTTACCATCCTACCCGTCAACACTAAGTGGCCTTGGATCACCGCAGCACAGTTTCGACCTGAATTGGTGCCAGAGGAACTGATGGCCCAGGGACTTACTGTAAGTTATCTTTTAGTTCATATATCTTAAAGTATTTCATCAATCTTCCCCGGTAGATAGTTTAGTGTTCATATCACTTGAGCACTTTCCCAAACACAAAATATGACATTTGGTGTTTAGCAAAGTGCTCTGAAGCTTTGCTGTCTCTGTGGTGTCAGCTTAGTGTTACACTTACCTATTGGTGTCTTACGATTTTAAGGCTTATGTTGGGCAATGCTGCCGGAGACCAAAAACCTAACGTACTTTATTTTACAATAGCAAAGGAATTCTTAATTGCAATACTTTACCTGTGGAGTGAAAATTCCTGACAATAGTATGCCACAAGGATATTTTTCAACTTTTTAGTCTTTTCAAGATGAGTGCAATAGATACAAAGATACTAAAACTCAAATATTCACACCATATATCCCCAAAGTTGTGGCAGAGGTGGTGAACATCAGATGTTATTTAATTTGGATGTTTTTGACATGAAAACCTTATGTCGGGATTATTACTAATAAATAGAAGATAAATAAAGGAAAGAAAAAGATATTTTTCTATCCTTTATTTATCTTCTATTTATTATCAGATGTTATTAATGTCACCTCCTAATTTGATGATACTAAACTGATACTTAATTTGATATTAAATTTTATGTCACAATTGACTCTGCACTATGGGAACAAAATTAATTCTACTAGTAAATGTGATGCTGGATACACCAGAAAATGTAGTTATAATCTGTAGTTTCAATTACATTTAAAGTATGTCAAGGCTGCTGATGCCATAACACTGTTTAGCAAACCTAACAAAATCTCTGATCCTTAGTTCATGTATAAATTACTTTTTAAATATAGTTAGTGTGGTCTCATAGATGCATTGACTCTGGGATTTTGTACTGGGAAATCCTGTTGTAAATAATATTTCAATGCAGTAAACTTTTATGTTTTCAGCTGACTGTCGAAGAGTATGTGCATGCAATGGAGCTACTAGTGAATGATGCAAGATTTACATTATACAACATCTGTTACAAGAGAGTGCTGATTTGCTGGATCACATTAGCATTCCTGGTATTGTTGGCACTGCTCTTCTCTGGCTTGACTGGCCTGACATTGTTTTCACTTGGGGTGCTGTGGCTAGTTCTTAATGCTTTTGCAATATTTCTCTGTATGTGGATAAAACTGAAGTTATCCAAAGGTCTTGAACAGTGTCTCGCTAGTGTGAACAAGTTGCTCAGTAAACACAAGCTGATACTGGCACTAGATGATAGAGGAAGAATATCATGTCACAAAGTTAATTTATGCTTCATTTATTTTGATTCGGAGCCATGTATCGCTCATATAAAACAGTTTATTGAAAGTGAGGAAGGCAAAACTATAATGCAAGGATGGGAGCAAAGGCTTGATGTACCTACTACTGACATTGTAATCCAAGGCAGTCAAACTACGAGATTTTCAAGAAAACAGGTCAGTTGTTCTATTACTTGGTTTTAGTGGTATGTGGGTTAGTAAAGCTAATTGTTTAACGAGCTTGTAGTACTAATATGCTAAATTTAGAATAAAATATTAATTAATTTGGCAATTGTGCATCATGGGGTTGTATTTTATTGTAACATTGTACTTATAATAATTTGCCTCTTATTAGTTTACTGTACACATTGTGTACAGCTATTTCTTATAAATCTGAAATAATTTCTTTTCATGATCTAAATCTACCTCATCATAATTCAACTCACACCTCATACTGTACATAATATTTCCGCACCACTAACACCGGGACTCGAGGTGTGCGTGTGATGTAGCGTAGCAATGAATGTGCAGGGTACGGCCGAGCTGTTGTACCTCCGCTACCTGCAGCGCTGGGGCAAGGACTTCCTGCGACGAAGACTGGACTGGACTATGGATGAAGAGGGAGGAAATACTGCGTCTCCGAGACATTTGGCGAGTGCGCTGTGTCCGTGCCAGTACGCGGAGGAGATCCTGCGCAACAAGGAGCCGGCGGACGTCCGCGCGTGCTGCCCGCCGTGCAACGACTGGCTGCGGCGCCGCGGCCTGGACTGACCTCACCTTGACTCGCCGCCGTCGGCAAGTCTCTTTCTACTTTCAATACTCTATGTTTCTCTCCCTCTCTCTCTAATTTTTAAACTGGGTTCCGATATACAGGGTGCAACACAACGTTTAAAATTGAGGGTAATACCGAAAAATTATACTGAGAGTTTACTATTCAAAGTGGCAATAATTATTTAGTCTGCATCTCTCCTAACTCCTCTCTCTCGATGCCTCCAAGTTAAAATGAATTTTGTAATCTATATGACATAAGACACAATTATGCCACTTACTGAGCAATAATGGCAACTAAAACTACGGAGTTATTATTCAAATAGTAAAATCGTGGTGATATCCTAATAACTCAACACTAATTTATGTAATGCACGCACAATACAAAGTTTCGGATTTAGCGAGACTATCCATAGCGATATTTCACTATATAGCCCTGTGACTACACAATGGCATATTCAAAAACGATTATTTTGTCCTTGTTTCTTCTCATAAATATATATACCTGCCATTTGTTCCCATGGGGTAGGCAGAGACTAACGATTGCTACTTTGTACGATCTTTTCACACATGCTCTGTTATTCACAAAAATAGAGTCTTTTTCATATTTCAGCACATCGCCTATTTGATCTAAATGTGTCCTCCACAACATTAACAACCACAATGCTTCTTTAGCCCTTTACATTACACAATCACGTGGTACACCCAAAACAACATAAACACTATATGATACATTGTTTTGGTATCTAACCGTTTCATTTGTATTCTTATTTTTTATTTATTCTTACTTATTTACGTTATATTGGTCTCAATAATACATCGAAAGAGAGGAATAAACAAAATTATTAACTTTGTACAGGGCACGCACTGAAATTAAATTAAATACAAAGTAAAAAATAATGGCCGGTAAACATTAATTATAATTAATTATTTATTTATGGTTTACAGTTAGTCATCAAGATGAAGTTACCGCGTGCTAAAATATCTAAATGAGCGAGCCTCTCTTGGCTAAATCATCTAAATATTGCTTGTTCTATCTTCTTTACCATAACTTTTCTCCTTGTTTAAAATATTTATGTCGCACTTATTGCGGCTAATGTCCAACAAAGACTAGTAAAATTTTGGTGTGATATCCGATATATAAATCCGAATCTCATTTCGAGGGAGCGCGAAAAAACTACACAGAAATTACTAGGAGCAAGGCGAGAATCGGGCGAAATTATCGTTATTGAGTTAGCAAGTAAACTGAATAAAGAATAAATATATGCATATGCTCACGGCTACAAACCCCTAAAGGTCATTTCGAAAACTTTCAGAATTAGAAAATCTTCAGCTATTTATTTAAGTTGATATCAATCAAATATCCTAAGTTGCCTTTTAGAACACCCGGGGAAAGAAATGAATTAATGCCATTCTAAGCCAACACAAGACAGCTTTACCATACCCTATTCTTACTCATTGTTTTTGGTAATCGTATCCATATACAATTTTTATTGCAGTTATTAGTATCGCCTATTCAAGATATAGACTGAATAACAGCTGGAAACTGCTTTAAAATTAATTTATGGGTAGGAAATTGGAAATTTCGTGGGCATATTTATTGATGAACGCGGTAAATTATTCATTTTGCCAATTTAAAACATTTCAAAAATGTCTTTCTAGAATGTATTTTATTCTGATGGACTATAATCCTTGTACTAGGTCATTCATTGAAATTTTAAGCATTGGTATTTCATATTATAATTATGAAAGTTCAAAAATTTTACGTTTTAAATTGATGTGTTACTGTCATATTAATAACCATGCCATTAGTTCCCACTGGATTGTTTAATTATCAAAAGCAAAATCGTTACCGTACTGTATATAATCTACTATTTTAATTAATAATATAATTGCTGTGTATTGTCGGCTTAGAATAGCACTACCCTAACGGTACGGACTAACGGTATTGGGGCTATTAAGGGATTTTTGGGCGATGCGGTTGGAGACCCATCACCAACAACCTTTATTTTTACCATCTTTTCCCCACTCTACTTTCCAAAAGTGGCCGAGGAACTTCTAGTTCCTCAGCTCTGGCTACCCCTTGTAGGAATTTACAGCCGTGAGCATATGTATGTATGTACGTATGTATTTTAATTAACAAACGGTGTTTTATTCAGTGATGAAAATATGTATTATACATTTTTAATAAAATAAAAGTAGAAATAGTAAAGATAAGTCTTAAATAATAAGTCTTCATTTTCCAAAATTTTATTATTTAACTGAATGGAATATAATAGAATGTATTAATAATACACTTTACTTTAGCCAATCTATGCAGAAAAGGCTGCACTAACCGAAATAGTTTAATAATTTTAACATAATTAAAACTACTAACTATCGGTTTGGTTATAAAAAATACTAATTTATCGGTTTGGTTGTTTCATAACATTTGCTAGGCAACTAGAAAATTTTGCGAAATAATCATATCATCACTATACATACCACCTGGGCAATAAATAACGTATTGTATTTTAGAAATCTTTCTAATTATGAGTTTTTCGCAAAACTTTCTGAGCCAATTCGTGATGGGCCTTAACGAATGTAAAACATCCCTTATTATTTTAAAATGTATGTTTCGCTGTTAATTACTTCTACCGACGATGTAATACCAAACTGTTGAAGCACTATATTATAATTATATTGCTCGTTACTGGAAAGTCTTATCAAGTTCAAGTGGTTCCAGTTTATACTTCAGTCAATTATCATCATATAAGTTCCCATAAACAAGGGGCTCAAAATTACCTATATACGGTAATTAAGCTATCAACCGCTAAGATGTCCTTATATACTTATATCATAAATCCTAATAATGCTCTGCTACAAGACTTATCAATGAATAGTGCATATTATAACCAGGAGAGAGGTGAGCTCCTGTTCCTGCGCTACGCGGGCCGGTGGGGCGCGCAGGCCGTCAAGAACCGGCTGGCGGTGGGCAGCCTGGAGCCGGGGCGCCACGGCGAGAGGTACATATGCCCCTGCCAGTACATCGAGGATCACCTCAAAACCAAACCACCACGAGGTATTGCCAAGTTCTTCGCTCTACCCAACCAAAATGTACAGATGTACTAATTGTTGTATTATTATTTTTTTGAATATGTTTTTGCACAATTTGTTGTTGTTTTGGATTTAACGCTTGAATTTAATTCTTTCGTTAGTGAGAGTTTTTAAAATACGATCTGAGTTTTAAAGTAAAGTTATTAACGTGTATTAATAAGTATTAAATGTAACGATTCCGTCCTTTCAATACATTCCAGAGTTAAACTTTTGTATTTCTAAAAGTGGTATTTTATAAGTATATATTAATAATAAGAATAAATTGGAAGACTTCGCTCTATAAATTAAAGACAATATTAGTCCTTAGAATAAGATGTATTCTGTTTTATTTTGTTCTTTAAAACAACATTCCATTGTATTGTACTCAATCACTCTTATCTTAATACAAAATTTTTGTGTTTAAACACACACTCTTATTTTTATTATATAGTACCATAATGACCATAATTTGCTATAAATGAAATCGCAACTAAATGAAATAATGCATGGTTTATAAACCCTATGTCAATCTGAATCACCAATGAAATTTTATATATCTTGTTGCCCCATTTTATATAATAATAGCTACAGTACTTAACTGCTATAATAAGACAATAAATAAAAGTATCATTCTCTTAATTTTAAAGTTTTATGCATTATTAAGTCATATCTAAGTTTTTAAGTAATTACATTTAATATAACTTGTGTTTAACCATAGTTATAGGAAGAATGTTGGTACAGTCATCCACCTAACTGAAATTATTTTATCTAACAAATTATGTTGTAATATATGCCTGTTGTTAATATCAATATTATTTCATGTAAGTTTAACAATAAATTGTTCAGCGGTTGTTAGGCTTCACGAATTGGATCTAATCGAATGTCATTTTAAATTTAGCATTTAAACCTGTTGCGTGCCGTTGACTGTACCGAGTCTATAATTTGCATTGATTTGAATCATACTTTTAAAAACTGTAGTGCCATAAGCGTTAGTTATCTGTATTTATTTTAAATGTGAATTATGTATTGCGAAAAGTACATAATGTTACATTTTACTGTGTAGATTCGTAAAATGAAATTTTTGAAATATTTGAAGATTACGTTCAGCTCGGCAATATTATGTTATAATTCTGTTATATCTTCCATGTCCGATATTTATTTGAGATCAGTTAAAAAGGTCTACAGTTAGTACATGCAAATTAAATATCACATTAGAAAATATATCACTTCTTTAATTCAAAAATTGTAATGCATTTTACTTTATGTATATTGTATTTATAAGGTAATACCATTTTCGTTTTAAATCAAAGAATAACTGTACTGAATTACATTAAGTATTATGTTTTATCTATAATAAAACATTGTCGTTACAAACAACATCAAAATTTTTCAACGCTCTGAACTCGCAGATTATTTCGAATTGTCTTTTTTTCGTCTTCTACCGCATCTAAATGATCAATATCGATCTTATTTTTTTTACTGTCTATATATTGTAAACATAATCCATACACTTTTGATAGTCGCATTTTTGTTCATCCACAGGAATGAATATACTAATATTACATCTGTCAGACTGACAGCACTGTTTTCTGATATAGTAGTTTCAATGAACATGTTACAATTTTACGTACATATTTTATAATTTATTGTATTTTAGCAATAAGAAAAATAATACAGATCTTATTTAACTTGTTATTGTGTATGTCACACAGAAACCAAAGCTCAAGTGTCTTAGACCAATAAATGCAGTAGCGACTATTATTATCGTAAATCTGTTACTATCACAAAGTGAAATCTGTTGTCCAAATACTACTGAGTGCTATTGCATGTGACTTTTCCTCTTTTATTTACAAAATTAAAATGGATTCTGATTTATATTTCTTTACGTAGAACTTCTATACCATAGTGTATATATTACATACATATTGTTTTTTAAATTCGTTCTACTTAAGAAATTATTCCGTATGTATAATGTTTAGATAAGAATTCTACTATTCGAATAACTTAAATATATTTTAACATGAGTCATAAAATTTTTTTTCTTTAAAATAAACATAATGGTTCCAAGATTAACTCTAGTGCCCACATCACATATTTGTGTAATCATCATTATAAGTGTGTAATCCTTACCAAACTCACAACTTTTTGGAAAAAAGTAGGAACTAGGTAAGGAGTTCGAACTCAGTGTTACATATCGCACAGTATCTAAATATTAAATATATTAAACTTAACGATTTTTCGTCTAAATTAACATATGAAACTATATAGTCTGGCGTTAGGCACGTTCACAAAAAATATATTTACCTATCGTATATTATTTTAGATTAATAAAATTGAGGATTGTTATCATAATACATTCCGTCCCTGATGTGCCTATCTATTTAAATACTTAAGTTTTAAGTAAATAGTATTTATACATTGTAATGTTACTCTTGTTAATAAAGACTATTATAATTCACAACTTTGTTTCATTTTATTGTAGGCTGAGTAGAAATTAGAAAACCGAAACTGGTAACCACATGCCACCACATACATATACTCACGCCGTTAATTCCCATTGGGGTAGGCAGAGACTATCGATCGCCACTTTGTACGATCCTGGCAAACCTCTCTTGCTTCGTCGACATCCATCAATCTTTTCATACATGCTCTTTTATTCTTCATACTTCGGACGCCTGCCTTTTTGATCACACTTTCAATTTGGTCCAAGTGTGTCTTTCGTGGCCGTCCTCTACTAACATTACCTTCCACATTAGCTCTATAGATACCTTTTACCAATTTCCTATCATCCATCCTCTCGATGTGCCCAAACCATCTCAACATTCCTTTTTCTATCTTACTTACAATATCATCTTTTATACCACACCTTGCCACCGTCTGCTAATAAAATATTAAAATACTTATATCGATGTGTGAATGACTGAGGGATTTATAATTCTGAAGTTGTGGCTACCCGTTTTGGAATATATAGTCGTGAGTATCTTTTTCTCTGAGTATTTTTTTGAGTTTATTATTGGGCAATGTTGCCGTAGTCTTATCACTAAACATCCTTTAACCTACAATTATTTCTCAATTTATCTTCTAAAAGTATATGAGGAAAGGTAATGAAATGTTTCATTTATTTTATTGAACATACAATTAATAGTTCGTCAACGGTAACATTAGATTGTGCCTATAAGTATAAAATTTCAATGATGACTTAATGTTTACATCGTATAACCCCATTTCAAACGGGTGAATTATGTATGTACTTACTTTCCTGAACTTGTCATATTTCATCTGCTGTTCGATGTCTCCACTTGAACATTGCTTTTTCAGGCGATGAAGAACAGGCCTAACTGCGCATTGTATAAATACAACACCAAATGCTCAAGTATAAATCAGCTATGTGAGTTTGCTCATGATGTTTTCTCTCAGCACCAACAACCTTGATTCATTTATAACTTGCTTGTTTCACCTGGTAATAATGAGGGTATGTAAAGCCCCAATCCTGGCTACTTCCCTGATTAACCCAAGTATGTCTCCACCGAGGGGCTCGAGCCTACTCTGAATAGGGTGATATAGGTTGCCATGATGGTTTGTGTACTGACGTAAGGGGATCACATTGAGTATCACATCCTTGGAGACGGTGACTCAACATGATTGGTATTTCAGTTTATATTTAAAACATTTCTTAGTTTTTCTTCGTTGTGGCACTCACGATAAAGAGGACGCAAATGTTTGTCCCCCCTCCCCTCTATATATAATAGATATGTGTTTTATGTGACTAAGTATAAATTAGACGGTGTTAATGATTACATTAATGATGAAATGGCTTGGTGTCATCAAGGCTCTGTACAGGATGTTTCCGGGCTAAGACCAAATTTTAATGGACGTAAAAAAAGATGTGTGTTGACGAGTTTCTTACGGGTTCTTCTCTCAACAAAACACCTTCCGAATCCGAAGTAAACTAAGTATTAAGTTGAAATTTTACGTTCAAAAAACAAAGATTTATCTTTTTACTTTGAAATAAATGATACATATTTTTTTATTTATTTTATTAAGTATACGAATTCATTAGAACCACCTAGTGTATTTGTTTTTTCCTATCCATTTCTTCCCGTGGGTGTCTTGTCCTGTCATGTGACTTAGTATTGGAGTCGTTTAAGGTATACTTAAGATATGTGGTTGAAGATGACCCAGAACCAATCATTTTTTATTTTCCCCATTAACTTCCAAAACTAACAGAGTAATTGCCAAGTCTGAAGGTATGGCTCCCTTTTTCGTTACATAGTCACTATAATGTACGCGTGAATCTACTTGATATATGAAGTTAAAATTTGGTTTGTGTCTTCTTCGGGTAATGCAGTGACTACAAATATATGACTTCAAAATTCTTAGGGCCAAAGTAGAGGTGAAACTTAATGCGTCGCATTATTTAAATGGAAAAGTGAATCAATACATATTTAACTCACAGCTAAGACAAAAAAAAAATACAACCCTAATTTATTATGCAGAGCACAAGGTGACCAGGATATTTAAATACACATATATTTTTAAACAGATTTATTTTAAAAAATGCATTAAACCATCCAAACTAAAGTAAATTTACGCACCGAATTAATAAATATGTTGTACATAAGCATTCCACAAAAAATACCTGTTAACTAGTTGATGCGCCATCACAGTCCTTGTACAGACATGCAGGAAAATGATATTTACATTCAATTTATTATGTTTATTACTTAGTAGTCGCTTAGTTGATGTAAATTTTAACATTATTATTAGCCACATTTATATCACAGCATTATTTTTTTTATTTTAGACGAAGAAATATTAAGTCACATTGTTTTGTTTATTTAAAACGATTTTAACTATAATTAATAATATAATATAAGTATAATTAATATCTATACCTATATTTTTATTCCTATTGATATACATTAACTAAAAACGAAAAAAGTCATTATTTCTGCCTATATTGCTTGCATTTTCATAATATTTTATTTTGATGCACATGTAATTTTGTAATTTGTTTTTATGTATTGTTTTATTGTAGGTGTGTAAGTTTTATTTCTCTTCAATGATTAAATTAAATATTTGACGTAATAACTTATTAAAAATCAATCAAGTTGATCCCTAAATAGATATACACAACATCACAACGCTAGTCCTGCGGTGCTGTTAAATTAAGCGAAAGAAACCATCATAATGTGCATAAAGGCAACTTGAAACCGTCGTCTGTCCTGACTTCTTCCACGATAGTAGCCGTAAACGTTTGCCCATCTTCACTAGGCCAGCGTGGTGCTTTATGGCTAAGGCCTCCTACGCACTGGCGACCATGGCCAGTGAATTCTGGACTTTTATAGCAATCGCTATATAGCCCCTACGCACTTAGCGGCCAGCGACCAGCGGCCACCGTTGGCCGGTCGACCATAGCCGCGGCGGCCTGGCCGCGTCTATGGTCGCCAGTGCGTAGGAGGCCTAAGTCATCTTATTCCGGGTGGGCTCGACAACGCTTATGTGTTGGGTTGCATTGCAACAAAAATTGTTACGCGTGTTTTGGGCATTAATTGCCATTTCCTTATAGTGTAAGATAATTATCATTATCAATGACTAAAACATTAGACATAACGTGTACTCACGGCTATAAATCCCAAAATATTGTAAAATAAATGTTGTTGGTAATGGGTCTCAAACCGCGTCGCCCAACAATCACTTAAAAATACCAAATACCCCTAGTCGCCTCTTACGAGCGGGAAGGAAGAAATATTCTAAGCTGACACTACACAGCGATACTTTAGAATTTGACAATTATCAATAGCTAACACATCATATAATCCATCATGAAGAGCGTGTCGCTGACAGACTACGCAAAATTTCCTATTCCGCTGTGACTTTTAAATAAGAGTAGGAGGTTTTTTTCTTTCATTTTTAGAAAGTAGTCCTATTGGTTATGAAATCACTCTTGAAATATGTTACTGAGCATCATGTTGTTCAGTGTCAATTAGATAAAATCTTACACCATTAAGCCAGGCATAGACATAGAATATGCTGTGGCGACTACAATAAAATCCCGAAATGAAAAAACCACCAACAGAGAATAAAATAAAACAATGTTTTAGAATAAATACATATATATTCAAAGGTAACATAAACAATGTGTCTAGAGCACAACCATAATGACAAAAACATGAAATATCACAGACGCTCAACGGATTACAAAATTACTAGGGGTCGGTTTCAGAGCTCCCACTTTTACGCAATTAGTCAGCTCTGTCAAATTTACTGTCGGATCGCATATTATATTATAGAAACCTATTCAAAAATAAACGTTGTTTCTAGGATGCAATAGGTATACAAATACTTTTAGCATGGTGAAATTTAAAGATACAATAAAATTTATACATCTGCATTGTCTTCTCTATGTTATACTTAAAATTAAATTCGTCGCTTTAAAGTAACGTAATCCAAAAATACTTGTATTGAGTGTTGTTTAATATTAATTCTCAGCTCCCTGTTTTTATACTTATTTAACAGTAAATTGCATAGTTGCTAGATGTAAAATAAAAGAAATAAATTATGTAAACTAATAAAAAATATAAAAATATCAATAATTGTTTGTAAAATAATATAATTTCACCTGTAACAAATCTTAATAGGTTAAGTTTGTTTTGAATGCTCAAAAAATAAGAAACGGCTTAGATGCTGCATTTACTATCGGCACGGATCGACTATTTTTACTTGATAGCACTATAAACATTGCTTATATTTTACTTTAAGGGCGCTATTATTAAAATTTTTAACTAATAAATAAGGTTAAACAGAGGTAACTAGAACTTTCCCTAATAAAACGCCGCACCGCGCCGATAGTCGGCGTCCTAAAGATAATATAAATTTAACTACAACAAAATATATCGCATCATTCTTGCTTCCGACTTTTCGGTGTATCCCCGGACGGGACGGCTCCGCAGAACTGCCTGCGTTCTTCTTTGAGCTGTAACTCCTTGTCTATGGCCGATATGAGATTGCTCGTTCTCTTTAGCTGCCTCGGTTCTTCGATGAGGTTTACGGAGGAGGTTATGGATTCTAGAGAGGTGGCTGTGGAGACGTTGTTGACTTTTTCCCTGACGGAGAGGTGTAGGAAGGGGGGGTTTGTGAGAGGTTCCTCTGTTTGCTCCTCTTCAGTGACGTTGTCGGAGGAGCTGGGGCCGGACGCTATGTCCTCGAGCGCGGCCAGGCGGATGATCTCGCATTGGGACTCGCGAGCTCCAACCAGGAATATGCTTTCCTGTTTGTACACCGAAAAGGTTGCCATCAAACTATTATACCATGATTTTCTGGACTGATGCTAACACATGGAAACACTACACAAAAGACTACACTTTCATACAGACAGACACTTTCGAACAATGGTTTTTTAGGAGCTAGGATTAGAATTCATTAATATATTACTATAATTTATACAATATTATTACAATCTTCCTGAAAAGAGTGATTTTTAAATAAAATTAATAAAACTAAAAAACCATGAAACCATTTAAGCGCTTCCCAAAAAATATATTAGAAATGAGGCTAAAATTGTGAACTTTACAAAAAAGAGATAAATATCTAAATTCGCAACCATAAATGACAAAGAAACATTCCAATACCTTAACTTCCTTAGTAGAGTACTTGTCAAGTTTGTCGTAGATGACAGCGTGCAGCCCCATCTCTTTCAGTTTCTTGATGGTCCCGGAGTCGTTGTTGTCGTCGCCCCAACAGAATATCACCAGACCTGCGTCCGTCGCCAACTTCATCTAAAATATTCGGTTTAAGTCTTAACATTGGGTCATTATGTTGGGTATACAAATGAATCAGTTAGCGCTAGCGAATATGTTCTATGTTTTGTTTATACAAACGTCTTTAGTTTTAAGATCTGGCGTCTTTGCCATTTGAAAGGAATATATATGTCGTAGGATGATTTGATGTTTAGGTTTTTTGCAAAAAACCTAGGGATTTTGCAAAAATCCGGATAATTAGACAACGGTTATAATATTTTCTAATCTTACTAGGATTTTTGCAAAAAAACTAGTTGTTTTAGTAAGATTGTACTTCTTTAATGCTGATTGGCTGATTTCTGATTGCTGGCCTACACTTATTCTGATTGGTTCGTCATTGTGGTATTGAGATATTATAGCTAGAGTTATAAAGGGTAAGAAATGACAATACTTATTCGATACTAGGAATTAAATATATTTTTTTACTCTTTTCTAGGAGTAAAATTACAATCACGTTCGGACAATACACAGATCAAGTTACCCCAAACTAAGTAACACTTGTATTATGGGATACTAACTCAGCGATATATTTAATATAATATAATACACATATGCTCATCACATAAATGTTGCTCTCAGCGGGGATCAAACCAACAACCTCCAGACCGAAAAGCTAATCACCTATCCACTCGGCCACGGACGTCTTCAATATAGGTAGGAACAATAAAGTAAGTACGTTTTAAATTGTAGTATTGAGGTATTATAGCTAGAGTTATAAAGGGAAATGACAATACTATTTTCATACTTAGGAATTGTTTGTAACTAAAATTAAAATAACAATCAAGGAAGTACGTCTTAATTAACAACCAATCAGAGATGACGTGTTTATGAGGCACAGCAATCGACCAATCAGTGTACAGTATTCATAAAAACTGACATTTCGTTTCGGAGTCATACTAAACCAACTAGTTTTTTTGCAAAAATCCTAGTAAGATTAGAAAATATTATAACCGTTGTCTGATTATCTGGATTTTTGCAAAATCCCTAGGTTTTTTGCAAAAAACCTAAACATCAAATCATCCTACGACATATATATGTCGCAGCCAACTGGTTAAATAAGCCAGCTCATTAAACAGCTAGTCGCTTAAATAAACGCCGGCTCCTAGTTAAAAGGCTAGCCCGCTTGTAAAATGAATTGTCGTCACCGAACGTCCAATCACCCGGCTGATTGAATAGTCAGCCCGTTGGTTTGGGCTGACGTTAAGTCAGGCGGGTGATTTGAATTTAGTAATTTATTTTTTCAAGTTTCATTTTACATTATTTTTCTGTTAAAATTAATAGAATAACTGTTTAAAAGTGTTCAATCATGGAAATTTCAATAAATGCACCAGCCCTAGCAGATGATAGCAGTTTTGGCGACTATTTGGAAAGTTTCGGAGGTTATAAATTATATACAAAATGCTAAGGTGACCATGAATTATAATCAAACAATGTAATATTATTGGACGCACAAGTATGATGTTATGGTGGTTGGGACTGAAGAGCATTTAATCTCATGATGCGTATTTTACCTAGGGCCTAGCCTATTAATACACATGTATCTGTTGTCATTCAAGTTGAAACAAATCCTGGCCTATATTCTGAATCAGAGCCATTTAGTTTGAAAATCATACAGAATGAAACTGAAAGCTTAAATGATAATACTGAAGTTACATGTATTGCGATTGCGAGCTAGTGTGCCAAAGCTTTGTGCCATTTAATTGTTAATATTGTGTTAAATAAATAAATTAAAGTATTGCTGCCATAATAAGTACCCGAGTTTTTTTTAAAGTATGATGCATATTTATTTTTAGATGCCTATTTAAATACCTACCCATATTTTTGTAGCGCTCTCTGCATTATTTTTTTAATTTAATACAACTTATTATTTAAAGTTATTTGGTTTTATTTTCATGCTGCATAAAATCTCATAGTCACCCTAAACAACCAGACGGCGATATAACGTTCAGCCAAGTGGTTGGACGTTGTGTTCAACTAAATGGCTTACTGAAGTTTAGCCCTTTACTAGGAGCCGGCGTTTAATTAAGCGGCTAGCTGCTTTGTCAGCTGGCTGATTTATCCAATTGGCTGCGACATATACACCAAGTAAGCTTGAACGAGCACAAGAAATCTCTCGTGAAATTATACATTTATAAATCATTTTATCATCATATGCGTTTGGCTTTTCTGTTGCAAATATCTCGCCAGCAAAAATGTCTCAATACGTAAAAAAAACACCTAATTTTATCTTTATTTTTTAATCATTATCTACAGCTAATGTAAGGGTTAAACAAGACAGCTAGTTAGCACGATATATTTTCTTTAAGAGATTTATCATTGATAGTCAAGTTATCGGCTAGAATAGTACAACGTCTTTTAAAAACAACCTTGAAAATTAATATTAGTGTATATTATGCGGGTGTGTCAAGTCAAATATATGGTAGTGTAATAATAATACTCATATTATAATTTACCAAAATTATACCCTTACACTTTTCTCCTACAGCTATAAGTTTGCAAAATTTTGTACTAATCTTTCTGTGCAATTACCGTAAAATTTTTAGAATGTTTTTGTTTTGTTTTTATATTATTTTATAAGTATTTTTTATCATGTTGGTCAGCCACTTATAAGGTAAAATAGAGAAGTAACTCTTGACCTACTTTCAGTTTGAACACGCTAGTTATTGCCACAAATTATATTTAATATGTTAGTGTGTGCAAATTATATTCTCATTTGAAGTGCATTTGTAAAAACGTAATTTATCTTTTTGATGATACTTTTGAAAACTGCAGTGTGACCTGATCATCTAAGATTTCAATTCAGAGATAAATGCCCATTTGTAATGGGGACCATGATGATAAAAGAATAAAACTACTAGTAGACTAAACACATTGTTTATTCATCTAGCTGAATGATACTAAATATCGTTAATAGATAAAATGTTGACTGGAATAGATCGCTTTAAGGGCCAATAGTATTTTATTCCAGAACATAATTTCTGTCAAATGATTAATTTATAAAGTGCGTTCAATAATCTTCTATTAAATATTTGGTAGCATCAGTATTTAAGTTTATTCTATTTTTATATAAGTAAAATGTATCAGTGCTCGTTATAAAAACGAGCTTATTAGTTCTCCTAGTTTTAAGCCTATTACACCCGTTAACATTGAAATATAATCAGCATAAAGAAATTAAAAAAAAATACGATGAATACTGGAAATTATGGCAAGCCCAGCATGTTAACTTTCTTATTAAAATCTAGTATTTAGTTTAAGTACTTCTAACAAAAAGAAACTATTAAGGTGCTATGTGAGCAATAATAAAATAAGTA
The DNA here is from genome assembly GCA_963576735.1 of Bedellia somnulentella. Lineage (NCBI taxonomy): Eukaryota > Metazoa > Arthropoda > Insecta > Lepidoptera > Bedelliidae > Bedellia > Bedellia somnulentella. The sequence goes on along the minus strand of OY755175.1, from coordinate 16,650,111 downwards.
GCTGTCTTGAGATTTGAGCAATGACAAATCACAGAAAGCACAGAAATCGTTACTTGGTTTGGCCCTGAAAATGTCAATGAATATAAATTGTCTTAAATAGTAGTACATTAATTTTGATCGTCTTATCGACTTAGGTACATTTTAAACCATAGCTAGATATATGGAACCTTGACCTATGGCAGCTTAGTTAATATTGCGATTCTGGTTGTCCTAGACTAGTTGTATAATTGCACAACCACTCGGATTTGTTGAATTCTCGGTAAAGCAAATTTTTAGAGTTCTCTACATTTACTCACAAGTTCTTATCGGGAGACAGAGATCATCGATTGCCACTATGTACGATCCTGGCACACCGCTGGAGTTTCATTTAAATCCATTAATAACTTTGCTCTATGTGAATGTTTTATTCTTGTAACTTCAGAAGCCTGTCTAAGCACATTCTTTATTCAATTTCTCAAAACCAAGTGAACATGTCATAAGGTTGTTCACAGCCTAAACCTTTTTCACTCTTACTTCTGTCTTCGAAACACTTCCATCCTTAGTAAACAAACTTCCCAGATATACAAACTAACTTGTTCATATTTCTTTCCATCAATATCAATGAAGCATAGGTTATATTTTCCTCCATCTCAAAAACCATGGTTTTGCTAAATACCATCACTCTTATTCCCTTTTTTAAAAAACGGTGTAAACTGAGAGACGACTCATCCTTTGACTAGGTATTTATTTAATTTCAAAAGTATACAACATGATGACGTTTCATACGAATTAATCAAATCAAAGAAACATATCGTAGCAAATCGGCAATCCGTCGCGGATACCACATCACGTGTTTGGTGCCACGGCGCAGTTCCGGTGATAACAGACACGTGACAACATAACTATTCATTTCATTTACTACTGTAATGACTCCCACGCCGTTGGACTCTCTAAAACGCACAATTATATTTGGGTGAAGGTAGACCTTAGATCGGTAGTTAGAGATGTCATATGTACAGGCAGTTCATATTCCGCAAACTCTTTTAAATGTTTTATTTTCCAAATTGGCTTTATGTCATTGTACCCCGCTTCTTGTCTGAGATTGCATTAATTACTTATTTAACAAATACAGTTTACATAAGGCAGACAAAGATTGTTGTTTTCGTTGTTAAGCTTGTGTTTCGATGCTTGCCCCTAGATTGGGACTTTAACTGAAAACCTGTATTTTGCCAAAGAGCAACAAACGCTAAATCAGTACCATAGAGTTCTTTTGCGTTAAAATAGGCTGTATTTATCTTTGTTTATATATTTTATCTTTTGGTAAACAATGAGTATTCTTTAATGTTTTTTGACATGAATTCCTTATGTGGGGATTATTACTCATAAATAAAAGATGTTATTAAAGGAAAGAAAAATTTCGACACTGGCGGGGTTCGAACCCGCGACCTTCGGGTATACGCCCCCGTTGTCGCTCTGCCAACGCCAACGGGTTCGAACCCCGCCAGTGTCGAAATTTTTCTTTCCTTTAATAACATCTTTTATTTATGAATGAGTATTCTGTCTACCTAATACATTATCAAATTACAAATCAGAAATACGATATCGACAGAAATATCAGGTAATTGTCGTAACTATTTCTTATGTAACTTTCTGTATTACCCTCAAAAACGAATGTAGAAGTGGCTATTCTCAAACAAAACATTACATATTTTATAGAGGTAAGCTTCACGTCGGAAACCATCACGACTAAGTCTTGATATAGGTTTGTATTACCTTGCGCCATATTACGTGATAAACTGGACATAAAAATCGTATTTGGTAATAAAAATACGTCGAAAAATATAATTAAAAGACATATTTCAATTCTCATTAACACGTTGGCAACTCTTTAGGCGTTTGATCTTATTTGATAATAAAACAACACACTATTCACACCACGCAAGCATTGTCCTACATACTGGCTGATATATTATCCAATCAGCGACCCTACTATAGTCAAATTCAGTCAATTTAGAGCCGATACAACCGGATGCTTTAAATTAGGTGTAGCGTGTACTACATGATTGCACAATATTATGGTTCTATAACAAAAGGTTACCCCGCATTCGGCCAGCGAGATGAACTATGGTCAAATCACCCCATTGAAGCATTGGCCCTTGATGGGGACGTATGATAATGATAAGTATTAAAAATATGAATCACCATTTGGCAAACTAGAATGACAGCATCTTATGAACAAAAACATAAAAAATTTGGGTGTTTTCTGAGATTAATGATTAAAATTCTAAATAAATAGAGTTATATAAATGTTAGTTAGACAGAAAATCCTACGATATTTTATTTCGGCTGTGACGAACAATGAATAACCTTGTTAAGTAACCATAAAATGTGTTACGTTTGTAGAACATTGTGCATACATACATACATACATATTCTCACGCCGTTAGTTCCCATTGGGGTAGGCAGAGACTATCGATCGCCACTTTGTACGATCCTGGCAAACCTCTCTGGCTTCGTTTACATCCATCAATCTTTTCATACATGCTCTTTTATTCTTCATACTGCGGACACCTGCCTTTTTGAGCACATGTTCTATTTGATCCAAATGTGTCCTCCGAGGTCGTCCTCTACTAACATTACCTTCCACATTGGCTTTATATATCTCTTTCACCAATTTACTGTCATCCATCCTCTCTATGTGCCCAAACCATCTCAACATTCCTTTTTCTATCTTTCTTACAACATTGTGCAGTGAACAATATATTCATTTGCATTTGCCAGACAGCCAAAATCGAAAAGCCAGATAACATTACATAAGTGAGACACGCTATTTAACCGTGTCACGAGGCACCAAGTACTATGATCCAACAAAATTTTACCTCTAGTATGATTCAACAAAAAAAACGTTGAGTTTTTTATAGCTCTGTTCAATGTGGTTTTAGAATTAATAGCCATTCAATTACATTACTGCCAATACCACTAAACGAGCGATTACAGTAACATTAATACACATTTTAACAATATTTGTGTTCATATTCAGTATTGCCGTGTAGCGCTGGCTTAAAATGTGACTACCCCTTTCTAACCACGGGTGTTGTAAGAGGCGACTAAGGGTATGGAGCTTTTAAGTGGTTTTTGGGCGATGCGGTGGAGACTAACCAACAATACTTGATTTCTGATTTATGGCCGTGAGTATATGTATGATATATGTATTCATATTCAGTATACAAACATACATACATACATATTCTCACGCCGTTAGTTACCATTGGGATAGGCAGAGACTATCGATCGCCACTTTGTACGATCCTGGCAAACCTCTCTAGCTTCATTCACATCCATCAATCTTTTTATACATGCTCTTTTATTCTTCGTACTTCGGACACCTGCCTTTTTGAGCACATTTTCTATTTGATCCAAATGTGTCCTCCGAGGTCGTCCTCTACTAACATTACCTTCCACATTGGCTCTATAGATCTCTTTCACCACTTTACTGTCATCCATCCTCTCTATGTGTCCAAACCATCTCAACATTCCTTTTTCTATCTTTCTTACAATATCATCTTTTACACCACACCTTTCACGAATCACATCATTCCTCACACGATCACATAACCTTACATTACAAACTTTTCTGAGGAATCTCATTTCTACTGCCAGCCCTCAGCATATTCAGTATATGCTATTGCTATTAAAATTCCGTTTCAGGATAATAATGGACGTGCTAAGGGGCGATTTTGGCTATCTCCTGTTTCAGGTGTTCGCCTTGAAATCCGAAGCATATAGTTACATAATAATTGCACATGGTTATCATTATGTTGCACGTGTCGCGTTAGTCATAGTATAGATAACATCATTTCTACAACTATCACTACCATGTTCCCATAGTTTTGGTAAACCGTTTATTTATTATTTGTACAGCATACACCTCCTTGACCAACTGAAGTTGGGGAAGAGATTGCACTAAAAGTAGAGTTTGGTAATGATCTATTCATGAGTTTTGTCCTACACATTAGCCACTGAACTGTTATTTATTTTTTAGCAAAAGTATTCTTTTAAAGTTTTTATTAGGTTAATACTATCATAAAACTTGGTTCTCAGTTCTCAGCCGATAGACGATAACATAACCACGCTACTATTTTCGATAACGTTGTTAGACGAGATAGTGCCGATTTAAAATAAATCATGATATAAATGATAACAATATACAAATGAGACTTATCTTTTGTCACCAAGCACAAGGAGTTTTTCATCTAAGTAGATAATTAACATAATTTGATCGTTTATCTTTGATAATAAAGTTGGGCAGAATAAACAGTATGATTATCTTAAAGGACCCCATAATGTTTAATTTTAAACTAGCGGTGCACGTCTATGGGCTGATTGATAATAAGCGTGATTATCTTGTGCCGGCACGAGTTAAACAGATCTTTAAGGCATCCTATGCCAGCACTCGATGTCACCATCTCTATTCACTAATTGAATAAATAAATATACAAAAGTTAGCCATTAAAAAAACGATAATAACAACTTGTGGTAAAGGATATCTAACTCGACGATATATTTGATACGCGCAACTTCGTCTGCGTGGCATAAGACATATTTTCTGTAATTAAGACGTGATTATACCCCCCGTTTTATATATACGTGTGCTTCCGGGTAGAGTCTTGTGCCTCTGACCGACATAGTTTATTTTAAATTGTAATCGAAAATATTCGTTCCAATTTTTATACTGCTAAGGCCAAAAATGAGAAAAATACATATAAACTTTAGAACCTAATTTTACCCATTGAGGGGAAGAATTCCTGAAAATCCTCATAAATATCATAAAAGAAACTTCTATACAAAATTTCTATTTTCTAGGTACAGAAATGAAAAAATACATACAAACTTTACCCCACTATTATATTATACCCCTTTCGGGAGAAATATTGTTTCAATCCCCTACACATACCATTAAAACATGTAATCAATAACCTATATAACAATTATCAAACTTCTAAATGTACAATTTAAAAATATGATATACATACATACCTACATTACAATAACTATTACCACTTATTACACATACAAACATACATCACATTAAATATACATTACATAAAAATAAAAAAGTCCCTATTTCACAAAACATACCTGCGTGGGATCCCTCAGTAGGTCCTCAGTATGCAGCACAACTCCCAGGATGTCTGCGCTGACGGCGTGCTGCACGGCCGCGCGGATGCTGGGGCAGCGCGCGTCACGGTACGGCGGGTAGCGCTCCGTCTGGCCCTGCACGAGACAATCATGTAGGAAACTGGTTATCATCTTATGTTTGTAAGCTTTTAGTTCCTTGCCCCTTATGAAGTTACTCAACTCAAACGTTCACTCCGTATGAAACACGAGGATATATCACAAAAGGGGTTAGCAGAGGTACTTATACTTCTGAATATCACGTGATTTTGTCACCTGGTGTTCAGAATACCTCCGTGGTCTCGCGGTTAAGCGCTTGGTTTCAAGTGCGGAGGTCTCGGGTTCGATTCCCGGAGGTTAACCCAGTCTGGAAGGATATTGCAGGCTTGAATCACCTAATTATCCGAAAATTAGATGATTCCTGCTTCGGAGGGCACGTTAAGCCGTCGGTCCCGGCTACTATTACGGTAGTAGTCGTTAGTCTGCCAACCCTCAATTGGCCAGCGTGGTGGACTATGGCTAAATCGCCCTATATAGGGTAGGCTCAAGTCCCTCGGTGGGGACATATGTGGGCTGTGTGGTGTTCACAGTTGCACAGTGTACTCACGTCATAGTGGGCAGGCCTATCACCATTTTGTACGAATACACTGTGACATGACTAAGTACAACTCAGCCATGTGGATTTCTCACGATTTTTTCCCTCACCATTAACAACCATGATAAATTAACCACACATATGTCTCTAGAAAAAACAAATTGGTGTAAGCCCTATCCGGGATTTAAACCCTCATCGCCTGACGATAAGCGATGTTTTACCCACTGAGCTATCACCGTTGTTCAATTGTTCAATCAAGTGTAAAATTGTAAAATGTATTATTGTGTTAACTTAAATAATATTATTTTTATTTCTTAGGTTACAATGCAATGCAGCACACGGATGTTTGTTATTTTGGGTTACCTAAATTAATTCGGAAACCTCTTTTTTGTCTGTACTGCGCATCATCAGCATCAGGTAGTTTATACGTCTGGCCCAGACACATGTATGAACAAGCATTTGATCTCGTCACTACCAGCAGGTAAGTATATCGACGATACTCGTCTGCATCACTTATAACTCGATAACTTTGATTTCTGATGCGGTCGCACAAAACGAAAATTAGAATTTAAATGAGTGTTTCTATGATAACTAATACAACAACACCTCCATGGATATTGTATGCATTATTATTGAGTAAGTCTCATATAGTACAAAACATTTCTACTCATGATGTTAAAGGCGGCGAGTGTGACGCTTATATATTTCAACTGGCGAGTATTCCTGGGGAGGCTACAAGCTCAGTATTTTGGTAATCCTCAAAGAATATATACAGCAGACAAATTAGAACAAAGAAAAAGCAGAGTAATAATATCAATAATTTTAGTGTAGTATGTAGTGTATGAGAAATTAAAAAATAAAGCACGAAAATACATTGAAATAACACACACACACATATATATATACTCATGCCTTTAGCTTTCCATATCTTTCATTCCATTTTCACTAACCCATTTCTTCCCGCGGGTATCGTAAGAGGCGACTTGTGGTTTGGGGCTAAGAGGATATTGGTATTATTAAGTGACTGTTGGGCGGTGCGGTGGGAGACCTGTCACCAACAACCTTCATTTACAATCCATTTCCCACTTTACTTTCAAAAGTGGCTAAGGAATTTTAATTCCGAAGATCTGGCTACCCTTTCTGGGATTTATAGCCGTGAGTATATTATGTATGTAATTATAGTAGAAATACACATGGTTGAAATACATATACATACGGTTGCACATGGAAAATTAATTTATGAGTTTTTAAAAACAGATTTTGTATAAATTTATTAAGAAGAGTATCCAGTAATTTTTTTAAGGGAATTGTTATAAGATCGAATGGATTCACAAATTCTTATCGAAAAAATTATCATAAATTCAAAGTTAAAGTGATTGCTTTAACTTTCACCTCGCACAGCAACCGTGTAACATCAACACCTTTTCATCTAAGCGCAAGACACTTGAATATTTTCTAAACGTTGTGATACAACAACTTAAAACGTGTTTCAGGTATATTACGCATTGAAAAACCTGATTAAATGAAACCGTAGCAGCTGTTTCAATTTTAAGTCAAATATTAACCATATTTCCACGTAAGCCTTGTCTGATAATAATAACAAATTTATATTAATATCAATAACAAAGGTCGTCCGGATCGGACATTGCCTTTCTCATTAAAAAGTCAAACAAAAGACTTTCTTACTAGTTTATCAATCGTTTATGAATACCGCAAACATTTCCAATAATCAACGCGATCTATGTATTACGCGAACAGCGATCTATGTATCTCTCATAATATAAGAGGAATTGACCAAAAATGGATAAAAGAAGTAAATAAATAATAATAAATGAATTTAAACGGACATATTATATACGACGTGATAGCTCAATGGGTAGAACGCCGGTTATCGTGCAAACGACTATTGTTCCAATCCCGGGTCGGGCCTACACCAATTTTTCTTTTCTAAAGACATATGTGTGGTTAATTTATCATGGTTGTTAACGGTGAGGAAAAACATCGTGATCGTACTTAGTCATGTGACAGTGTATTCGTACAAAACGGCGATAGGCCTGCCCCCTATCACGTGAGTACACTGTCCATGCAAAACGTGGGTACTCTGAACACTAGGTGATAAAATCACGTGATGTTCAGAAGTGTTAGTACCTCTGCCAACCCCTTCGGGGATATCCGGCGTGAACGTTTATGCTTATTATTATTATTTATACACAGATCAAGTTAGCCCCAAATTAAGTAGAACTCGTATTATGGGATACCAACTTTACGATATATTTAATATGATGCTGCTCTCAGCTATGATCGATCAAACCCTCAACCTCCGGACTGAGAAGCTAGTCACCTATCCACTCGGCCACGTATGTCGTCAATGTGAAGCTAGATTAGGGCATATAGGCTCTATAATAAAGATGGTTATTATATGATACCAATTTGTGACACAGAAACGGGATGGAAAACATTACACAGCTAAATATAAAACTGTATGCAATGATTTCTACACGTGCGGCACAATAATTTCCCACGATTTCAATAGTATGAGATTGTTTAAGACGTAATGGTTATCTAAATAGACAAAGCTGGGACAATTTGTTCATATTGGTATTACTACAAGACAATCGGCCAATATACATAGTACTGAAGTGTAAAAATAATGTCTTTGAGATGATGCCAAAAACCCGAAATAAATAAAACGATCCAAATTAATGGGAGACTAAAATTGATGCAAAATCATACTAAACTTAGGATTAATTTTATACATTTATTCTCTATTTATCGAGTTACTTCTGTATATAAAATACTTATAATATTCACATCCATTATTGCTATTGGGGTAGGCAGAGAATATCGAACACCACTTTGTATGATCCTAATTAGTACCTCTGCCAATTTGCTTCGGTGATATAAGGCGAGGACGTTTGAGTTTGAATTGAGGATAACAAGGTTGTGTGACAATGTGAGAAATTTTGTGTTTTGTTAATGATTAGGTGTGAAAGATGACGTAGTGTGCAAGATAGAGAAAGGAATGTTAAGGTGGTTTGGGCACATTAAGCAGATGGATGAGAGTAGAGTGGCGAAAGAGACATACAGAGCCAATGCGGATGGTGTTGTTGTTAGTAGAGGACGGCCGCGTAAGACGTTTGAAAACCAAATCGAAAACGTCTTTTCGAGGGTGGAAGTCTGTAGTGAAAAGAATAAAAGAGCATGTATGATAAGAGTAATGAATGTGAAAGAGGCAAAAGAGATTTATCAAGATCGTACAAAGTGACGATCGATAGTCTGCCTACCCCAATGGGCAACGGGCGTGAGTATAAGTAAGTAAGTATTATATGTATTTTTATAAAATAACCACCAGGTCGTGTGTGGCGTGACGACATTATTTTGTATAGACCTGTGAATCTATTGTATATTTGATCGATCGCGAGATACCTACACCTTAATATGTGTTATCTATACTTCTCATTCCCTTTCTAAATCCAGCTTGCCCATCATAATCTTTATATCAGCAACGGCATTGCTGTTTCAATCAAAATCTTTGATTATAATTTACCGATAAGCTGAAGAGGCTAATAACGCAGCAACTATTAATGTTGATCTTACCATAAACATAAACGTTCACGCCGTTTATCCCCGAAGGGGTTGGCAGAGGTACCAATACTTCTGGACTCACATGGCAGCGCCATCTAGTGTCCAGGTAAGGTACCCACGTTTTGCTTAGACAGTGTACTCACGTGATAGGGGGCAGGCCTATCGCCGTTTTGTACGAATACACTGTCACATGACTAAGTACAACTCAGGCATGTGGGTTTCCTCACGATGTTTTCCCTCACCGTTAACAACCATGATAAATTAACTTGAACTTACCCTTTTTAAATAAAGGAAAGATGGTGTCTCTACCCCTATCATTAGGAACTTTGCCACTGACCATGATTTTCATTACCTCAATTTTATTAAAGTCACCAATGACTTCGTTGTTGCACCCACAGCTGATAACGCAGATTATTAACAAAAGTTAATGACTCGTAATGTCTTTCAGTACACTTTTCACGAGTGTAACGACTCGTAGTAGAAAAAACACAATTCTAACCAGTGACAATTTATTTGTACTTGTTAGGTAGTAATGTATACTCACCACTGTCAGAAACATAACTGGATATTTGTTCTGTTTGTAGCGGACCATCGTACAGATGTCTGGGTTGAAGCAGGAGAACACAATTCGACGATGGCCGGCATGCTTGAGCACTACTTCTAACACCTGCAATTAATATCTGGTATTAATTTTCTACAAGTTCAAAAGAAACCATAATTTTGGGCATTTTTAACTAGTAATAAAAGCAATTTGAAATACCCAACTCTGCAAGCATTCCACGTCTAATTGTTAATTCAAATGGAGGTTTTTTTTGGAAGTTACTAATTTTCAATATTTTATGAACACTAATAATTAGGCTCAATAAAATTTTGATTATTATTTCTATAAGACAATTAAAAGGCAAAAAAATATACTTAGAATATAGGTTTGCAACTTTAAGTACCTTATCCACATAAGTGTTCATTTCAAAAGGATTATTCAGCTCAAATGTGCCATCCTCCAGCTCCATAGTCCATTTCAACTCCACATTGAAGCCCACATGCTCATCAATATTCTTCAAGGTGTGCTCCAGGGTGGGGAAAGGCTGATGTTCGTCCAAATCATCATCATTAAATGCTGACGCATGGCTTCTGCCCTCAGTTAAATGATACACCTACAGGTGAAAATCTGTTAATATAAATGAATGGAATATACTATCTATTCTAACTAAATTGATATCTTATGGTTGCATAAAATGACAAAAGTAGTAAGTACTGATGGCAAAAGATGTTCCAAAAATTTAATGATTTACAATAATCTAATACTTTGTTTTATGATGCATTCTCTGTTAAAAACACTTCATAATGATTGGTTATTCTGGGGGAGCACCTTTAACTTCTGCAGATGCTCCAATGTTAGGTCTTTGACAGGCAACTCTAACATTTCAGCATAATCAACCTCCCGTTTGCGTTTCATGGATATGCACACATGAAAGTCATGGTAAATTACTGGGATCATATCTTTGCTCAGTTGAACATCAAATTCAAGAAGGTCAGCACCACTCGCAGCTGCCCTTTTTAACGAAGCTATGGTATTTTCACGGATTGAATTTCCTCTGTAAATCAAATCATATTTCAGCATAACCATTATACTGTTGAGTGAAATTTAGCTTTAAGTAAAGGTAGTTTTAAAAACAGTATAATCTTTCTACATTGTTGAGCAAAATTATTAACTATCAGAGGTTAAATGTTTTATTAAGCAATAATATTTGTGTTTATTTATTAACATAGCCTCCACATGCTGAGCAATCGAGCATAACTTATGTGCCTGCTATATTAGATGTAAGTATTGAATGGGATATCTCACATACACCCATTCTTTGAGTAAAGAGAGTTAGACACTATAAATTTAACCAATTATATATCTTGGTTGCTACATTCAGCTATTGAGTTGATTACTTCACAATATTTCCCACTCAAAGAACAATGATAGCACATAAATTAATTAATTAAGAAACGGCATAAATATGTAGGCTTGTGATTTGAGCCACACACTCTTGCCACTGTACAAGCAGGATTGTTTAACATATATATACATACACTCATATTGTTAGCTCCCTATTGGGCAAGGCATAGATCACCAATAGGCTCTTTGTATGATCTTATCAAATCACTTGCTCCTTTATTCTTAAAACTGTTATTAACTGAATAACAATAAATATTTATTTATGAGTATTTATGTACATTGCAATAGATTTAATTATAATGTAATATGGATAATTGTTTTCCAGAATAAGACTTTGTTTAGTTATCTTAAATAAGAAATATTAATGATTTATGACTAAATTAAATTATTGTAAACATTATTATGTACGAGAACTCACTCTTTATTCTTAAAGCTGGCACCAAGTCCCCTGTGTCCAACTTCAAGTCCTGTCCACGAGGGGTCCCAATGTTTGGCGTATGACACTTTTAGATCACAAAGTCTTTCTTCCATAGGCTTAACTATCAGGTACAAAATATTAATAAATCCGAGAGGCCTATGTTTTGTATTACATGTGACAGGCAGTTCCAATTTTCCCTCAGATTGTTTGAACATATTCGGAAGAACATAAGTATAGCCAACATGATATGGGGGGTCATCCATGGCTGCTCTTGTACTATATGAATAGAAATCAACTAAATAAGCTAACTCCTCAATTTTTGGTGCTACAACATTTATAATTAAAACATCATTCATTCTATATTCTCTTCCAAATTGTTCTTGCGGCTTTAATATGCAAAGTTGTGGGTCATCATCAAGAGTAGAGACTTCCACAGAAACCCCAGTTGGAATGGCATCTGTTTCCAAGGTATCTGTGCTTAAAGACAAATCATCTCCTAGCTGTGGCCCATCATCAGGTAAATTCAATTTGACTGGTGTCACTTTAATAGTAAACACACGATTGGAGAGATGAGATTTTAATTTAAGCGGATTACACATGAATTGGAACTGAAGTAGATTAGTAGCAGTAAGCCAACCCCTTGAAATTTTAATACTTCCATCATATTCACCAAATGTATCAGTTTCAGGGTGTAAATCTGTTAGTTTGATAATTCTAGGCTTCATGGAACTTTCAAACCGCTGGACTACAAATGTTTCTTCCTCATGTAGAGTACAAATTAGGTATCTGTACTCAATTTCAACAGTGTTTGGAAGTGTCACAGTTTTAGACCAGACAGCGGAGTCAGGCTCGCGCTCCATGGGCACGACCCTCGTGTGGTCCCATTCCCCGAGTTGCTCGATGTTTCCAGTAATGCAAACAATCTCTCGAACTCCAACACTGACAGCCGACACGCTGAATTGCCAATTAGTCATTATTATAACTGGCTTCGGTTCTGGAGGTGGAGGCTTCTTGGGCTGGAATTTAGTTTTAGACACATTTTTATCTTCTAAATAAAACCACCGTTGCATTTTAAGACTTGAAATTTTTAAAAGCTTTAAAAATCAAAAGGCACTTATCGACCAGCGCAAAAACGACATGAAATTTTGAATTGTATACAATTTTTTAGCAAAAATTTAACTTTGCGCTTTGACAGAAAAGGCACTATGTTTTGTTTTTGTAATTAAACTGACGTAAAATTTACCTCACTGTTGGTCGGTCTGGTTCTCAATGATTTCGTGGAACTTCAATTATGTACTACGTAGAAAGAAACATTCCGACAAAAATACAATACAGAGAATACGATCTGCACACACATCAACCGACCGAACAGAAACCAACAAAATGCAACAATGCAACAGACCATGCAGACAATAAAGGGTAGTGGGTACACTACACCTACAGTGCACAGCACAGCTGGGCTGGCCTGGCCACAGATTAAGTAAAATAGGCTAACCTGGCTCGAATACTCAGACCAACTATAATAGACAGATAACGCGCGTGGCACTCTATATGTCTCTCCTACGCACAATCGGTGTAGTAGACACAAAATCAATTTTGCCTCGCTTGTGGTAATTTGGTTAAGGCTTTTCTCATGCTTTCAATAACGACAAACATATAATGATACCGAACATATATGGCAAATATCCTCAAATAATAAGTTTGTAAATAGATAAATTATGAGCAAACAATAAACTAAAATACAACACATACCTACTAACAATGACTAATCAATAAATAACCAACAATCACCAGAATTTTGTGGTTTTTTCCAACGAGTACCACCAAAATCTGTGCCATGGCTACTCGGTGGGAATAAAAGCGTAGTTTAAAAATCATTTTAATAGGGTAATAGATCAATAATATTTTTGTTAAAATAAAACATCTCTTTAAATCAAATATTCATTATAATTTAATACACGTTACCTTAGTCAAATTCAACATAGTTTAAATAAACAATCCATAGTTATTGTCTTTTAAACATTTTTTTTAAATTAGTTCCGAATACTTTCCTTTTCATAATAATTATCATATTCACATGATGAATTCTTACTTCTATAGGATTATTGAGATTTTGAAGTAGGCAACACCGTTGTTTTTTTTGTTGTTGAAGGTTATGTATAGAATTAAATCAAAAACACAGATAAAACGTATAAATAACAGCATATCTTCTATTGTAAATCTAACAAGGTTCATAAACTGTAAATATAGTCCGAGTTTTCTTTGATTTGCCACTGCGAAGTGATTCATCTGGGGCTTTTTAATCGCTTCAATAACTGCAGCCCAAAACTTTTTATTTACCTATTTTTAAAGCACGATCACATAAACAAGGTCTCTGCCTTAAACAAGTTTGCTTCCTACGAGTCCAAAATATTATTTGTTTCACGTATTTGCACAATATTATCTAAAATCGATGAAGTAAACAAAGCGTTCATTATTTCTCTAACAAGATCGAAAAACAGGTTACACCGTAAGGGACAAAAAATCACAGTACTAGCTCTTTCTTTTCTATCTTTAAGAGTTTTATTATTAGCTATCCTTTTCTTACTCGTCGTGACGTATTCTTTATCTCTCTAGTTATGTATGCTCTAAGCTCGAATGCAAATGGAAATCATACACCATCGTTTTCTTTTCGAATATTTTTTTTACTTCACTCTCCCCACACTAGCTCTGCGTAATCCATAGAGATTCCATATATCTTCCAAATTAATTTATTATATTAATCGAAGATTAGGCTTTTGCTAAGATAGTATATAAACATGGCGATATTATACAAATTCAGCGATACCTCCGTAGTTTTCTCCGTTGATTTCAGTGATATGTGTGCTTGAGCAAAACTATCCCTTCAAATTATTCGCTTCTGTCTTCGTAACAAAAAATAATAAATATTTATGTATAAAATGTTTGCCGTGTAGTGCCGGCTTAGAATGTCGCTACCCCTTTCTAGCCATGGGTGTCGTAAGAGAGATGCGGTTGGAGACCATTTACCAAAAACCTTTATTTTACCGCATTTTCCCCACTCAACTTCCAAAAGTGGCTGAGGAATTTATAATTCCTTGGCTCTGGCTACCCCTTCTAGGGAATTATAGCCGTGAGTATATGTATGTATGTTATGTATAATAAAAAGCAGGAAGGTTCCTGAATCACTGAAACCAACGGAGACAACTACGGAGGTATCGCTGAATTTGTATAATATCGCTATGTTTCTATACTATCTTATAGTATAAGATCCCACTGCTAAATCTCTACGTTCATAACGTACAAAGTCAAACACACATTTGAACATAAGTTTATGAATAGGAGAATACACTGACAAGACGCAGCCAGTCAAAAGTGGCCGCAAGTAATAAACATTAATTAAATTTTAATTTAATTAATGTTTATTATTTTTTTGAGACAAACTTCGTTCACTTGTTTTCGAAATATAATAACATCCCCATCATAGCAGTGTATATAAAGAATATAAAAATCCATGGGTGCCGTTGCAAATTCAGCCGCAACTACCTCGCAGCCAGGTGTAAGTAGGTTATATTTTGGAGTGTTTTATACGTTCATAAGTTACACGCATATTTCTTATATGAAATTAAAGCTATTTTTTTCCTAATATGATAATACATAGCTGCCTGTGAAAAAGCGGCCGCAAATTAGGGTTGCCATCTGTTAAAAACGCGATATATCCAAATATATTTCACAAACTGTGCTATTGTTTCTATTTATATTTTATGACTTATATAATAACTATATTTATACTTTTTAAATACTTACTTACTTACCTATACTCACGCCCATTATTCCCATTGGGGTAGGCAGAGACTATCGATCGCCACTTAATACCATCTTGAAAAACTTCTCTTGCTTCCCTTTCATTAATTATTCTATAGCATGTATGAGATGCTCTTTTATTCTTCTCACTTCGGACCCTCGCCTTTATAAGAATGTTTTCTATATATAAGGGAAGCAAGAGAAGTTTTTCAAGATGGTACTAAGTGGCGATCGATAGTCTCTGCCTACCCCAATGGGAATAATGGGCGTGAGTATAGGTTAGTAAGTAAGTATTTAAAAAATATAAATGTAGTTATTATATAAGTCATAAAATATAAATAGAAACAATAGCACAGTATGTGAAATATATTTGGATATATTGCGTTTTTAACAGATGGCAACCCTAATTTGAGGCCGCTTTTGCACAGGCAGCTATGTATTATCATATTAAGAATAAAAATGCTTTAATTTCATATAAGAAACATGCGTGTAACTTATGAACGTATAAAACACTCCAAAATATAACCTACTTACACCCATGGATTTTTATATTTTTTATATACACTGCTATGATGGGGATGTTATTATATTTCGAAAACAAGTGAACGAAATTTGTCTCCAAAAAATAATAAACATTAATTAAATTTAAATTACTTGCGGCCACTTTTGCCTGGCTGCGTCTTGTCAGTGTATTCTCCTATTCATAAACTAATGTTAAAATGTGAGTTTGACTTTGTACGTTATGAACGTAGAAATTCAGCAGCGGGATCTTATACTATTAGCAAAAGCCTAATCTTCGATTAATATAAGAAATTAATTTGAAAGATGCATTTCAGTTATTTTAATCTTCATAGTAGAGTCAAGCAAGAGTAGAGATGGACGGTCGTTTAAAAACTCAAATGGTAAAAACTCAGCGAGGTCGAAGAACCCCAAATTAGAACCCCCCTTGCCGTCCCACTGGCATAGGCTTCCCGAAAGACGCGAGAGTTCGCTCTGTATGACATAAGCCTCCCGCTTAGTCACCTTGTAAGGGCTTCTTTCTCCCTCTACCCCATCTAGCTTAAGTAAAGTCAAAAAGTCAAAAAGTTTATTTCAAAATTAAGTTAAAAACTAACATTTTTTGAACGTAAATTTGTTTAAATTTATCATAAGTCCACTCCTTTAAAGTACACTCCTTTGCCCCGCCAGGTCGGCCTATAAAGTCATGGTGAAGCCGCACAGGCCACAGGGCCAGCAGCAACCAATCCTTTCGAAAAAAAAAACTCAGCGAGAAGATCTTTGACTATGAACACTATAGACAGAGTCATAATGCAACGGGAGAGTACCTCTTTTAGATAGCAATATTTTTCCCTGTAATGTTGCGATCACTAGAAAACAATTACCCCAAAATACTATAATCACCATTCTAAAAGCTACTTATTAATTTAAAATTGATTACGTCAATTTATTGTTACGTCGTTTTATTTATTGTAAAGGTTTACTGTTTACTATATTATTTCCTGCAATCATATAATTATACATACTTGCTCCTAGTATTATACAATCTTTTTTGTTTAATTTTACCATTTATACTGATGTTTAATACACCGTGAAATCTAAAGCATTGTACTAACTATCAGGGATGAATCTTCCCATGATTACGAATAAATTTTTGTACGGGACTAACTTTGTTACTGGACAAAAAAAAACAGCTGTTCCATAAGTGCAAGTTATGTAAATATCATACGGGTCATCATGGGTATAGTGGGGGTCTATGTTTGTATTTTGAAAAATAAAAGACAGCACTATTTTGTACATGAGTTTTATTGCATTATTTACTATTGACCTTTAAACAAAATCAGTTTCGTGTGAAAATTTCGAATTCATTCGTCTATTTCAGTCACATTTTTCAAAAGATGATGTATTCGTACATCTAAGTATTTTATATTTGGTTGATTTCCAATTGCATCTTCCAGTGGCCGCAATCCATTTTTCTCGTAGATTCGGGTCTTTAGGAAAACTGTAATGAATACGAAGAAATTAAATAAATATAACAAATTTATTACTTACTAATTCCATAGATAACAATTGGAAATCATTCAGCGTCGCTATAGCGCGATGAAATTCATAATATGCTCACTCATTAACATCAGTTTACTCATTTGAAAATTTTACCCTAACGACAGGGTAGGATGAAAACGTGAATTATGGGAACACTGAGATACTGCATATTTTTAGGTTATGCTATTGAAAAATTGCTCAAAATAACTAAAGAAAATGCTAGTAATCTAGTTCAACGTAATTAACATTTGAATCACTTTTTTTCTGATCGCGCAATGTATTTATTATGTATTTATCTGTAGAAAAACATTAAAAAACTCACTCACTTCTGGAAAGTCAATCCTTCGATGTGTTTTTCGCTGTGGCTTCCGCAGCCAAGCACGCTACACCCAACCATACCTCACTAAACAATAACTTAATTAATGGAGTCTCTTTTGTCACAATAACAATATACAAATGAATAAAATCTTTCTCAAAATCAAAAGAAAACTAAAATCGCTCACAAGTTGACGCTTTGTTTGTCACAATTTAAAAGTGTGACATCAACAGAACGGATAAATAAAAGATGTTATTAAAGGAAAGAAAAATTTCGACACTGGCGGGGTTCGAACCCGCGACCTTCGGGTATACGCCCAACAAAACGGGTTACGCGATAGAGATGACAATAAAGTTTTGTGTCTCTTTTTAACATATAAGAACTTAAATAAGGGCTTCTCTTTTTAAAATGGATGACGTAACATCGCTTTGTCTATAGTGTTCATAGTCAAAGGAGAAGATAAAAATGGGTGAAAACTCGTTTAATGATATGATAATAGTGATAAAAAAACATAAATTTTATAGCTTTGTTAATGTGGCAACAAACATACTGTTAACTAAAAAAGGAAAAGACGATATTAGATACGCAGCTGCTTCCGCTTTGCAAAATTGATAATTTAGTTTTAAAAATTGTTGGAATGCAAATTTTCGTTTTGTTTTTATTTTTAAAACACAATCATTAGTTATCATATCAGAAATACAAGATTTACCTTATTTTTTTTTAAATATTATAAATCAAACGGTCACGCCGAACATCTCCGAAGGGGTTGGCAGAGGTACTAATACTTCTGAAAACCACGTGACATTGTTACCTGTTGTTCAGAGTACCCACGTTTTGCTTGGTTGGACTGTGTACTCACGTGATAGGGGACAGGCCTATCGCCGTTTTCTACGAATACACTGTCACAACAACTCAGCCATGTGGGTTTCCTCACGATGTTTTCCCTCACCATTAACAACCATGATAAATTAACCACACATATGTCTTAAGAAAAATCAAATTGGTGTAGGCCAGTCCCAGGATTAGAACACAAGTCGTTTACACGATAAGCGGTTTTCTACCCACTGAGCTATCACGTCGAACGTCGTAACATATTATTACTTCGAAAAATACACTGAAGAGCATATTTACTTTGCATATAACTTATTTGCAATTCTTTATCTCTCTTTATCTTTAATCAACTCACTTCACTCTGTCCTGTTAAACTAATATCACACTCTCTTCATATCCTAGTGCCACATAAGTCGGTTCTCAAACTGTTATTTAATTATGTTGGTTGCAAACTTTTAACTTATTTCCTTTTAAGAGATGTTTCTCCCTCACCCAACCCTCCATAGAAAGATAATATAAACGAAAGAAAAACGGCGCGCAACGGAACACAAAATAAATATAAGTTTTCACCGCCACTTTAAGTGTGTAAAGCATTATTTTTTTCCCTTAATAGATAAATAATATACATACATATACTCACGGCTATAAATCCCTAGAAGGGGTAGCCAGAGCTAAAGAACTTGAAGTTCCTCAGCCACTTTTGGAAGTTGCGTCGGGAAAAGATAGTGAAATAAAGGTTGTTGGTGATGGGTCTCCAACCACATCGCCCAAAAATCTTACAATTATTAAAAGATAACATCGTACAATTAATCCATTTTAAATAACCTGCCCCTATTGAGGAATTAAGCTGGTCACACAAAATCAATATTATTACTGGTATTACTTATTAGGACAACCGTGACCGTGATAGCTCAGTAGGTAGAACACCGCTTATCATGCAGACGATGAAGGTTCAAATCCCAGGTCGGGCCTACATTAATTTGTCTTTTCTAAGGACATATGTGTCATTAATTTAGCATGGTTGTTAGCGGCCAGGGAAATCATCGTGAGGAAACCCACATGGCTGAGTTGAGCTTTACTCAGTCATGTTACATTGTGTACGTGCAAAAAGGTATCATGTGAGTACACTGTCCAAGCAAACCGAGGGTACTTTAAAACACCAGGGGCCAATTTCACGTGATGTTCAGAAGTATTGATACCTTTGCCAACCTCTTCGAGGATATACGGCGTGAACATTTGAGTTGACTATTATTTAATAGTTGTTTGTGTTAATTTTTAGTAGAAATCGACTCGGCCGCTTTTTTTGCCTGAGTTTCGAAAAAACATTAGTGCGTTAATTTTCATGGTATGGGATAAGCCTATTTGTATATTGTGTACGTGTGGGTAAACTAAACTTAACAATAACATATATCTATACTCACGGCTATAAATCCCTAAGAGGGGTAGCCAGTGCTATGGAATTAGAAATTCCTCAGTTACTTTTGGAAAGTTGAGTCGGGAAATGATTTGTCTCCAACCGCATCGCCCAAAAATCCCTTAAACGCCCCAATATCGTTGTCGCCTCTTACGTACACCCACCGGAAGAAATGGGGTAATGCTATTCTAACTAAGCCGACACTACATTATTTCTAAGACTCAGCGCATGCATTTATTATATTATCTGTGATTTCTACGCTCAATAAATTAAATAGTTAAAGCTTGTTGTCAGCAGAAAGAAAGAGATCAGTAAAACGATCCGCGTCATACAATTAAAATAAAACAACTTTGTGGCATTGCAGTAGCTTGTATTCGAATCCAAAAGTTTAAAATACAACAAAAGGAAACCATTATGATACTATCACTCGGAGTATTTGAATTACACTTAATTTCAATGAGTTAATCTTACACTCTTTCCTTGAAGAAAACTATTACTGTCTAATTGTATGTAATATTAATATAAAAATCTTCACCTATACGTAGCAACAAAACGTTTCAGTACTTATAATACTACAATATGTAGTATATATTAACTTCATATTGTCAACCTACGAAATTTGTACTGGACAACTCCATAACTTAAGCTTAGTCTGACTCACAAATAACTTACTGGTAATGAAACTAAAGAAACATAATTTTATAATTCATTAAATGTTTTATTTTGTAGAAAACAACATTTAAAAAGTTTCAACTTTATTACAACTGTACAATACTTTACAAGAGTAACTTAAAAATAACAGTCTTTTATTTGAGTATCTAACTCTAATTTATTTACACATATTACAAGGCAACCAAATTATCACACAATAACACTTCATTACTTAATATTGCGATTCGCTTCCTTCAATAGGGGCAGTTGACGCCAGGATGTAGGAAGGTGCAGTTATCGCCTTGACGACACGATCCTTTCCTTTGAAAGTATATACAGACTGTTTTCCTGCCGCCTCGGTTGTGCGAGCCGCGCCCGGTCGGCGCCTTCCCTCGCCACTGGGCTCCAGGGCCTCCCGCCCCTCGCCCTCTCATATTACCGCGGAATCCACCGCCACCAGGGAATGGACCTGGTCCCTGCCCACCCATGTCAAAATCTGGAGGGAACATGTTGGGATTCATCATATTATCCATCATGTTGAAGCCTTCTGGCGGGCCTGGTGGAAACATCGGATTTGGTGCTCCGAACATGTCGGGCGGCATCATCATGCCGTCCGGGGGAACCATTAACCCGGGAGGCATCACCGGGGGCGGCATACCAGGCATCGGCCCCGGCGCGCCAGGCATGCCACCCATCATCGGGGGCATCCCGTTGGGCCAGTCACCTGGCATCATACCCGGCGCTTGGAATCCAGGCATACCCGGGAACTGAGGATTAGGGAAACTATTCGCAAACTGAATATTGTTAGGGAACATGTTTTGTACGTTCGGCCCTGAGCTTGAGACTGCAGGTGCGTTGCCTTTGGGCTCAGGCCAAGGCATATTTCTGAAATCGCTGATATTGTCTTGGTTACCAGTTACGTCTTCTAATGGAATCACGGTGGGATCACAATAGGGGTGCGTTTCTAGGTCCGGCTCGGCTGGCGAATCCGGAATCATAGCTTTATTGAAATACAAAGGCTGCAATGTGCCTTTTTGTCTAATTGCTTGAATTTCCTTCTCTTTACTGTTTTTACCGTATTCAACTGCTATTTGGCCAGGGCAGTCAATTGGTATAAGTTGTTTCCATGAAGTTTTTTCTTCCATTACATCATCATTAAGTAAATTACGCGCTTTTTCAAACGCTTCTCTTTCATGTACTCTTTCTAAATGTTTCATGTCAGTGAATGTTTTTGTTACGTTGACACGTTCTGTCTCATCGAGTTCGAAGTATTGCACTTCCTCTAGTTCCGAGTCAGGTTTCCATTTGATACTTTTCTTAGGCCCTTTTCGTTTATGATAACAGAGCACGCCCTTCAAACCATTGACAGTTAAAGTATGAGGTTCTGATATTTCCGCAGCCTTGTCATTATTTTCGTCGTTACTGTCAGATGATCGGTCTTTGTCTTCTTCTGTATCTAATGTATCTTGGTAGAACCTCGGGGGCACAGATTTACTGTCACTGGTGGGACTAGATACAGTGTTTGATGTGTGGGGTGGGGAGCTCTCTGATGTGCCATCCTTGGAGCCGCTGGTGCGCCGTTTTCTCTTTTTTGGTTCTTTTTTATTAGTAGCAGAGGCATTGAGGGCGTCCATGAACATATCACTTTCCAGTAACATAACAGCTGTAAAGAAAGAATAACTCAATTAGATTTATTAAGATAATTAGCACATATTGTACTTATTAAAATTAAAAGTTGGATAGAGTAAGACCTGAATATATTTGAAATAATTGAACTTGTCCGAGAACTTTTCAGATTGAACCAAACGACAATTTGTAAGATAAAACTATTCATTTACTGTCTAGTGTCGGCTCGGAATAGCATTACATATCCTCCAGTATATGTCATGAGAAGCGACTACAGGTAGGGACTTGGGCGTTTTTAATATACACCACCAATGCACGTCTTATGTATTACTTTACCAGCTTATATTCTTCTAAAAGTGGCTGAGGATTGTAATTCTGAAGTTCTGGTTAACCTTTTTTAGTATTCATAGTCGTGAGTATAGTTAGGTAGTAATTTATAAAACCTTTTCAATAATTAAAATACAGGCTTGGTTAAGATGAGACCAATTCTAAGCTGAAATAAATAAGTAGTCTGAAATGTATATTATCAATGGCTTATTTAATCTATAGTATTTTCAATCTGACCTTCTATAAATTTGCCATAAAGCTTTTTGTGACCGTCATCATCGTCATCGTTAATGGTTAGTATTTTTTTTATTGTCATACCCTAAATGGATTCACATTCAATTTGAATTGTTGAATGATAATCGAACGTTAAAAGCAGCGTCTTAGAATTACTGTTGAATCTTAGAGAACCTTTTTTCCTTCAACTAGGCTAGATTCCGAGGCTCTAACAACCCCGCTTTGGGATTTACAGCCGTGAGTATACGGTAAAATAATATTTTTGCGTAGGCATTTCAGTTCAATTTCGCTAATAAACAGTTACATGCGTCTTACTACACCCACAACAATCATAGGGGAATATACATATATTCCCGTCATGTATTCAGGATCCTTGTTTTCTTTTTTTAAGTCACTTTTATACTTGCTAACCAGGACTTAAGTGGCTTTGGCTTTCTAGGTCGTTTTCCCATTCCAAATCTTGCAAACTTGAATAACCAGCGCGCGGCGACGAAGCTACTGTGAAATCGTAGATAGCACCACTTTTATTACCCCACTCTTGTATACAAGAGCCACTCACTGGGCTTAGGTTAAATGAAGAAATGGGAAAGAAAATGAACTAAACTATAATATTTATAAACTGAACCTCAATTTGACTTGCATAAATAACGCTCATTAAGTATCAATAGCGTTTGAGCAAAAGAATGGATTATTATAAAATAGGTACCTCATTGGTTTAAAATTATCGAACGCGGCACATACAGTCAGTAGTTAGATACTATACAATAGAGTTTCTCAAGACTATTCGGTTTGCAAAATCGACTTAGTAGGTTTTTAATGAACTGGGATTTCTTAAAACAAGAAGTAAGCAAAAATTTAATAAATTCGTATTTTACTTATTCATGTTCAAAATTACATTCCTAACCTAACATAATTACAAGTATATATTCGATGAGTAATAATCCGAGCAAACCCAAGACGAGTAGCTAGTAACAAAATGAATAAGTAACTGAAAGTTTAATTATAATAATAAATAAATATATATACAGTCATATTATACAAAGATCAAGTTAGCCCCAAACTAAGTAAAACTTGCAATAATTTCTAATACTAACTCAAAGATATCTTTAATATTAATTAATACACATATAAATAACACCAAAGACTAAGAAAAAATCATTTATGCAAATCACATAAATGTTGCTCTCAGCGGGGATCGAACCCGCATCCTCCGGACCGAGAAGCTAGTCACCTATCCACTCGGCCACGGCTGTCGTCAATTCAAGTTCAAAATGACATTCCTAACCTAACCTACATTAACATGTATATATTAGATTAGTAATAGTCCGAGAAAACCCGAGACGAGTAGCTAGTAACAAAATAAATATGCAACGTAGAGTTATCAAATTTACGTTATCACAAGTCCGACAAGAACGAAAATGACATCTATTCCATTCACATACGGGTCACGGTCACTACCAAGACAGGCGTGAAGCCTTTCGATTTCCGCGAGAATAAGACAGGCTGAGAAACAGATCCATTATAATAACTATAAATAAAGCGTTTCTTTGTCAATGTAATATATAGAAAATAATTTAAGTTGATCATGTCGAGTCCTAGATCAATAAGTTAACGATGAAATAATTGTTTTAATAACTTAGCCACAAACTTGAATCAAAGTAAATAAATAATAATAAATATATACGGACGCATTATCTCCTCAAATTAGCCCCAACCTTAGACTTGTATTATGGGATACTAACTCAACGATATATTTAATATTATATAATGCACATATAAATAACACCCAAGACTAAGAAACAATAACATAATTGAGAAGCATATACGTAATAAATAACTATAACATAACATAAACGTTCACGCCGAATATCCCCGAAGGAGTTGGCAGAGGTATTAATACTTCTGAACATCACGTGACTGTCACCTGGTGATCAGAGTACCCACGTTTTGCATGGACAGTGTACTCACGTGATAGGGGGCAGGCCTATCGCCGTTTTGTACGAATACACTGTCACATGACTAAGTACAACTCAGCCATGTGGGTTTCCTCACGATGTTTTCCCTCACCGTTAACAACCATGATAAATTAACCACACATATGTCTTTAGAAAAGACAAATTGGTGTAGACCCGACCCAGGATTTGAAAACTAGTCTTTTGCACGATAACCGAGTGTTCTACCCACTGGGCTATCACGGTAAGAAACAATAATTTGTGCTAATCACATACATGTTGCTCTCAGCGGAATTGAACCCGCAGCCTCCGGACCGAGAAACTAGACACATATCCGCCCGTCCCAATAATATAATATAGCAGGTTTTTTATTATTTCTAATATAAATTACATTCGATATCCAGAAAATAGAAGCAACTTGTACGTTTGTACGGAGCATAAATAGAAAGGAACTGACTAATTACAAATAATTGTACCTACTCATTTACTTCTAGACACAACTAGATATTTTACTTTTAAGTCTTTAATAAAACATTAAATGTTTGCACAATCAAAACATTTTTTTATCATATCAATACATGCAAAATATTTTTATTAGTTGCAAATATAATGAGCTTTGAAATCTAATTTGACTACAAATGCCTTTAAAACAACGGTGATATCTAAAAGTTAGATCTGTGATATATTTTGATATGAGTTATGCAGGAGAAAATGGATGATTCGAAAATGATTTCTATTTCTTCATTCCACACAAAGAAAGGGTTGCATTAATCTTACTATACGGGAATATTTAGTCTATTTTTACCAAAATACAGAGGAGTATAATCCAGGAATTGAGCTGGTACTGTCATATATTTGTTCGGCTGTTATATACACCCAGTGCACGATGACTAAGATTATAATGTAGGGCAACATTTCATAGATGCAATAATGTACCTTCACCTGGAACCCTCCCTGAATATGGTAAAATTTCCTCTTACTAAGAAATAAATAGTAAATAAGAACTGTATTGCAACCTTATGGTCATGATGACCCTAGTCCAGTTGTGTATAAATTATGATGGTTTACTTTCGGAACATTTACATTACAATAGCTGTGCCCCGTGATTTTTTTTAAATACTAAGCAGTAGCGCCACCGACCGTTTAAAACGGATATATCCCACAGGAACCATGCATTTTACGGAACAAAAAGTATACTGAGTTAAGACCCCTGTCATCTCCTATCTTTAATTTAATATATGTCATTTTAGTTAAGGCGCGATTTTGAAACATCAGACAGGGAATAAGGCGAAGTATATTCTATATTATAAATAAAAAAATGCGGCCACTTTATGCACAAATCAAGTTAGCCCAAAACTAAGTAAGACTTGTATTTTGGTATAATAACTCAACGTTTAAAATGCCATAATACACATATAAATAACATCAAAGACTAAGAAACAATCATTTATGCTCATCACATAAATATCGCTATCAGCAGGGATCGAACCCGCAACCTCCGGACCGAGAAGCTAGTCACCTATCCGCTCGACCACGCCTGTTTTCAAATATTCTTAAGTTCTCGAGTGTACTATAAGAACGACGAATCAATATCGGTACAGCTATAAAGTAAGATTTTTAGTGCTGTGGTTTGTCAATGCAAATAACATGGTTTTATTTAACTGAGTTGTATGATTAGAAAACTGGCACTGAAGAAGTGAGAAACAAATATGTATCCGAATGTAAAGCGGATCTCTTAACTGATTAATTCACGCTGAATTTAAATATTAGCCACCTCATACCTTTATTACTTTAGAATTACTGAGACTAAGGAGCAGCGCCTAGCTAAAGAAATTAAGTAGAGGCTAGTTATTTACTAGAACATGAGAACTGGATCACAGTTTAGACGAGAAAATACGAAACGTTTTATATACTTGAAGATAAACAAATACATTTCTAGAGGTGGCAGTGGTGCTTTACAAATTTATAAAGGACTGATGTTTGTGACTTTTACTTATCTTTATTTTTTAAATACATCTCTTAAGTATCCTAAGCATTTTCCTAATTGATCAAGATTAATTCACTCGAAAGTTAAATGTTATTAACTTTCGAGTCAGAACAGAATTAATCTTCGTGAGTAATTTTTGGCTTTACATGCAATTCTTATGGAACCGATCCTCAGCTTAAGACAGGTGTGGAACAAATTAATACGGTTTTCGTTATATTTGACAAAGGTAGATGCCAGCACTGAACCATTTTACTCTATACCATGTTTTTAGCTACGTGTCGATATATGTACTAAAGCCAATCTAAAACGAATTTAAATTACCTACAAAAATAAGCCTGCATGATAATGGCAAAAAAAGATTAAACTTTTTGCTACAGTCTTGATGCTTATGCATTTCAGACGATTTAATATCAGCTAAACTGATTTAGATCAGATAGTAATGTCATGCTAATAAATCGCATCGATTCAAAGTTGGCTACAACGACATATATTTTTAACTTTGGCGAATGAGCATGAATATAAATTAAACTTCTACTCTTCAAGCATAATTCGAAATATGATAGACGACAGTAAGATTAGATTTTTAATAAAGGACATACCTACATATAATAACATTGCAATATGTAGGTCCCGTCAAAAGTTTTAGCAAGAGCTATATGTCGAAACCACTATAATAGCGTGTAAGTACGGGATATTACATTAGTAAAAATATTTATTGACAGGTGTAATATACTAGCTTTTAAAATGTCTCAATAATTAAATCGTAAAACACGACAGCGTCGAAATAGATCAATTAATAATTTAGTACGCTTAAGGCATTTTTACTTATGTTTCCTAACAATAATTTGACTGGTATTTCTGTCATAGAGAAATAACATCGATAACTAACTAGTACATCGAAAAAAGGGAGTAAAAACGCAAGGGTATAAGACGGCAAGCGTGTTAAGCGCAATACACACTGATCCCGCCGGGCCGCCACAATCCCGGCGGCCTGTGATGAAAGAATTATGTCTAAACTAAGTATGAAAAACTACACCGCCGACATATGTCGACGGCCTGGCGATTTCCGTGTGTATCGCGCTCAATATTATCTGACGATACCGTATATAGCCTATATTTCATGCTATTTTTCCACCAATTATTTCGTTTTAGCAATTCTAGTCTTACTGAAGTCGCAGTTTCGCATATCAAATATTCCAGGTTCGAAGTCACTTTCGAATAAATAACAGAATCTCAGTTTATTTAAATATGAATATACTACATGAGAATATAGTGTTGATCAATCTAAATACATTTAATTTCAAGGTGCATTTAGCGTAAAATCCAAGATAGATATTGTTTCAAAACGATTTTTTATAACAAAGTCGAAAGAGACTAGAAACCTCGAATACCATTAGAAGCGGATTTGAGATAAATTTGTTAGGAAAGAGGGAGTTAAAAAGTGACAGAGACTCTAGGACTCTCATTCTGTGGTTATTTTTGGCATTATATCTAAGTAGTTCACGTTTTGTGCTACATGACAATTACTTAAAATTACTATTGAAAAGATATATTCGATAAGAAATTTAACATAAAAATTATAATTTATACAGACCGAGAGAGAACCGATTTAAATTATACATGAAAGAAGGAGGTTTGACAGGTTCGTCTGATATTTCGGAAAAGGGATAAGGAGCTAATTTTACTCAAAATGATCAACCACGAAACTTAAAAAGGGAACTTTTTCAAGTATAACGTTTAAAAGTATTTCGAAAACTTTCAAGGTTTTGTAAAAAAAAAATGAAATAATGGGCCAAGCGCCAAAATAAAAGAAATCTCGACAGATTTAACTTTAACGTGTAAATCTGAGTTAAATTATGAAAGCTTTTATGCCTTTGATGAAAGTACAAGGGAAGCTTTAATACATCCTTCGAATATTCAAAGTTTAGCACAATGCCGTGTCATGGTCTGAAGAGTATTACTACCCACTTTTGTTTATGTCCGAATGCTGGAGAACACTTCACGGTGGCCGCCTGCGATGTTGATTGCCAGGGATGTCAGATAGGTCTAGTAGCATGCTTTTGAGGCATCCAATATAGCTAGTCTCACATTTTTTGGAGGGAATAATTTGTTTTCGCCTACACATACATTAAACTGCACGATCAAGTTGGTTCAAGTAACTGAATAAATGTATTATGTAGAACGTACCTTGCAATGAGTATATAATATGAAATAAGCTTAATTTGGGATACTTTACGATTTATTAGTAAACAGTGTAAAACTAAGAGCTTGACTGCTCATAAGCTTATTTCGTTTAATTGCTTTAGATATAGAAAATTTCAAGAATCAACTTTTGCTAATTCGATTTGTTCATTGCTTTGTTACAAGATGCCTAGCATTTCCTTGTACGTTGTAAAAAGATCGAATATTTGTGGCACAAGTTTGGTAAAGTAAAAAATTATATTTTGAGCATCCTATCCTATGTATTTGATACGCTGGGTGACAGATGAATGTATTGCTTTTTTATGTTTTCTGTTTTATTTCGGTTTCCTTCATTTCATCTGATGTGGCGTAGTCTCTGGACGCAAGTGCGCCTCGTTCCCAGGTTAAACGAGGCCATCCTTCAACAGGGTCAGACAGCGCCGCAGATGTCAAATTTTAGTCAATGCTGTGGTTTCAAAAGCTTTAAACAAACCCAGGTCAGTATTGAACGAAAAAATATCAATATTAAATTCACGATTTATTTGTAAATAAAATAACATCTCTTTTTGGACTATACATTTCAGACTTACCAACGACGAAACACAACCTAAGGTTAAATAAACACTTATCACTTGTGCAACAGCTGATGCAGCAGAAAAAGCGACCTGAAAAAATAAATAAGTAAATGAAATGTTTAAAATGCAATCAAATAGATTATACTTACGTTTAGGTTTAGGAGGTATTAATTTGATAGATCCGGGTTTTTCAATAGGCTCTACAATTTTAGCTTTCTTCTCAAGAGGAGTCTCAGATTGGACTGGCATAGGTCTCTTTGGTGTAGGTAATGTAGGTGGTAAAGGAGGTGGCGTTTTTTTATTTAATATAGCTGCTCTTGAAGGTGGTGGTTTAATTTCCTCTTCCAGACCATGTTTCCTAAAT
Source organism: Bedellia somnulentella (assembly GCA_963576735.1). NCBI lineage: Eukaryota > Metazoa > Arthropoda > Insecta > Lepidoptera > Bedelliidae > Bedellia > Bedellia somnulentella. The sequence continues at coordinate 16,620,115 of OY755175.1, read as the reverse complement.
TTAGACTGAAATGTTTTGACTATTTTAGGTTTTGGTTCATCTGGTTTACGAACTTCTATTGATATTGACGGTTTGTCTCTTTTTTGATCACTTAGTTTCGGAATTTTGCCTAACTTTTGTATTGAAGGGGGTCCATCATTCTTTTCAGTTTTCAGAGCCACTGTTTCCTTATTGCTCTTCTCACTCTCTTTAGATTTATCTTTACTTGTTTCAGAGCTAGATTTACTGCTTTTAGAATCTTTGCTAGACTTATGACTGGAAGAACTTGACTTATCACTAGATTTACGACTACTACTTTCACTATGCCTACTACTAGACTTAGAACTACTATGAGATGAGTGTTTCTGTTTCTCCCTATCTTTATCTTTGTCTCTGCTTTTATGTCTACTTGGACTACCATCTTTTTTGTGACTACTACTGCTACTACTTCTATGTTTGTCACTTGATGAAGATTTGCTGGAGTGTTTAGAAGAACTTGATTTTGAAGGACTTCTTTTTCCTGAAGAACTTCTGTGTCTAGATTTTGACTTCTCAGATTTTATACTCTTTGTGTCTTCCTTAGTGTTATCTTCTACTTGAGATAGAATTTGTTTGCCATCTTTCAGAGTTATTTTAAGAATAGGTAATGTTTCTTTATCATCGGCATCATCATTCTCTTCCTTTTTAATTTTTACATTTAATTTGGTATTTTCTATTTCATGATCACTGGAAGAATTTTCTTTCTTTAAATCTTGTACTTCAGATTTAATATGTTTTATTTCCGTGTTATCTGCATTATTTGCTTGTGAAGTAGGCTCAGTTTTACAAATTACAGTTTCACTGTTTTCTTTAGCTTCAGCTATTATTTTAGGAATATCACTTAGACTTATTTGATCAACTGCATCTCCTTTAACAGTTTTCAACCATTGATCAACCAGTTTTGATGCCAAAGCACGAATAGCTAAAAAGAGAAATTAAAAAATAAGTATTATGATACAAAAGTTACCTATGTACATAAACTAACAGCAATAATACCAGAGTCCCATGAGCTTTGTGTTCTACAATAAACTTTAAGTACCATCATCCTCTACCAGTTTTTTTTTTACTTAAGGATGAAAAACAATAGATAATAAAGGACCATTAGTAATAGGCTCCCAGCTGCATCACCTAACACATACTTAATATGCCACAGGGCATTACAGAATGGACCCAAAGCTGCTTTGAACAATACCTAAGAGAAAACATTGGATAATGCAAATTGCTGTTACAACCAATAATAAAATTATTACTTACCAAGATGATTGCCATCCTTTGATAGTTCTTTAACAAGCTTAGGGCAATTATTAGTCTTTAGACGATCCACATCAACAGGACATAATAGGAGTAGTTCTAGTAATTCTCTAACAAGAGGCCAATTTTGAGAAACAATGCTCTCTGTCAGCCACATGTGGACCAATCTCCACCCTCCTGATCCCATAAATATCCCTAGTAATTCAGTTTCTGTGCATTTAAGTATTTGTATGTAGATACATTTTGACACTAACTTTTTGGAGTATCGAGTCATAAGTCTGAAAAAACAAGAAAGATATTAAAACCAAACTTTTGCTGTGTAGTGTCGGCTTAGAATAGCACTATCCCATTTCTTCTGGTGGGTGTACGTAAGAGGCGACTAACGGTATTGGGGCTTTATAAGGGATTTTTGGGCGATGCGGTTGGAGACCCATCACCAACAACCTTTATTTTACCATCTTTTCCCCACACATCTCCCAAAAGTGGCTGAGGAATTTCTAATTCCTTAGCTCTGGCTACCCCTTCTAGGGATTTTTAGCCGTGAGTATATGTATGTATGTAATAGAGCTAACGTGGAAGGTAGTGTACATAGAAAACCAGTGTGCTCAAAAAGGCAGGTGTCTGAAGTATAAAAGGTGGTGTGAAAATATATAAGTATGTAAATACATTTAAGTTCTTAAATTTTTACAGTCCTCACAAATTGACATAACAATTGGATGTAATCTTTGAAAATTTAATCCATCCGCCATCTATAAAGCTATGAATTTGTTGGGACACACCGCATAAAGAGAGGTAGACAACTGTCAATCACTAACATCAGAGAAAATACACATTGACCATGAAATTTAAAAGAATGAAAAGGGGCAAAATGTAATATAATGTAAAGGATACACAAAAACTTAAACCAATCAATTAGGAAACAACTCCAAACAACTACACCTTAAAACATGAGGTCTCAAATATTGCAACATTTACTAAGCTGTAGAAGCAGTTCACAGTGAAGAGTTTCCTTAAAAATTTCAAAGACTATTGGGATTTATAAAAACCTTACTTGACAAGAGTCTGCTGCTCATCTTTACTCTTGATACCGCCTGTGGGGGAGAGCAGCACACTCAAACATTTGAGCAGCTGAATTGGGTCGATACGTGGCTAAAACAAAGAAAAAATATATATAATAGAAGCAAGAAAGTAAAAACTGACTTCCTACATGAAGAAGTTAATTTAATAATGATTTAACAGAAAATAAGGTTAGTGTGCCATTTAAAAAATAGTTTGTAGCTCGGGAAGACTGAAACAGACTATCTGATTGTGAACTAACCTGTCATTTTCTTATCTCAAAAAAAAGTGCTTAAATAGGGTTAGGCAAATGTTAGGAGCTTATCCAAAAACCAAGCCAAGGAGTTTCGTCCCCATAGTGCCCCCTTTGGTACAGCCCAACTAAAACTTTAGTAATGTTATGAAAATTATTGGTATTTAAATAACTTTTCCCTATAGAGGTCTTGTTTGAGACTGATTAAGACCACAAAAATGCATTTATTATAGATAATAAATTAATTTGAAAGTGCAGAATTAACACTTGAGGAATTGATCCCCTAGTTATAAATTCAGCTTTATCAGTAATAGCCAGCACTGGTGGCTACAACATATCACAATAAGAATGTTATACCAGGAAGACATAAATGAGCAATAAATAATATAAAAGTAGGCAATGGATTCTGCAATTTTGATTAAATAAGAAATCTAAACATATTGATTTTATTATATTGAGATATGAAGAGAAGTGAAAAATCAGCGTGTTCAACTCCAATGTCAATCAGTCCTCCTGAATGGATAGATATCCAAGCAAGGGTCAAAGTGGCAAGTGTATGGCAAAAGAGGGCTGGATCATCTCTGTACCATCTGGAGGCACTCAGTTGAAAGAGGCTGCATCAATTGAACTAAGCTGGAACGACCAGGCAGCTGCCGCACAAGATTGCAAAAAGTGAAGATCTCATCTTCAGGCCATATGTCCCTAATGAGGGATAACAGGACTACATCATCATCTCTCTTTTGTTCATTATAATCTATTCATAATGGTGACAATTTTAAGTGACGTTATTAGGGCTTGCATTTTTACATGTCTAACACCTAACTAACTGTGTCGTAAATATATAAGATAAATCATTCCTGTCATGCCTCTAAGAAATTGTACTTTTTTTTTATTTCACATCGCAACTAGTTAATCCCTACCACGAAACGCAGCATTTGATATAGCAATGCGATTTTCCGAGTTTTTTTCTCATGCATCAAGAAAACTCAAAATTAGGTTTGTTAGCAAAGTACATCGCTCGCTTCGCTAGTGTGTGGGCTGCTGCGAGGTGAGGTCATCGCTAGGGATGATCGATATTTATCGATGTTGAATAAACATCGATGTTACCAGAATGAAATATTGAAACGTCAATTATTCTTTTCGGTGCGGACTATCGTGCAGTAACTGTACTAGCTTAAAGTTATACATATTGAATAGTCATTAGCAGATTATAAGAGTTCAACTATTTTCCACTAGATGACACTGATCAAAATAATCGGAGTAAACTCACAGCCGTACGGATAAGTTTGTTTAAATTTCCAAAGAGATTAACACAAGCATGCCTTTGGAGTTGCAAATTTGAGTCCACCTGCCCAAATAAATAAAAATGCTCTCAAATATTTGTGTTGCACGGCAACATCCACAGCCTCAGAAAGGCTTTTTTCCAAAGCTGGTCAACTTCTGTACCAGCAACGGAACAGACTGAAAGGAGAAACATGTCAAAGTATTTATTTTTACAGTGTCCCTAAAAAATACTGGGGGTGTTAATATTTTTTTACTTGGTATTTTTAATAACGAACTTCTCATTAATATAATAGACAGTTTTATTAGTTTCCGAAAACATCGATGTTTTAAAAATATCGACGGCTCACGATCGATATTTATCGTACATCGATACTTTTGATTCGATGTTAACATCGATGTTCATCCCTCGTCATCGCTGTACAAGTACAATACATTATGACAGATGGCGCTAGGAAACTATGCGCAGAATTCCACGTCACGTAGCGTAGTATGATATCTTAAGCGGCCAGTACACAATGGCGGACGATGGCCCACTGCTCGCCATCGCCACTGTGTACAGGGGGCAATGGTGCATGATGGCGGACAATTGCCGATCGTGGCGCGCAATGGCGCGCAATGGCGAAGTTGTCGGTTTTTCGGGCACACTTCAAAGGAATCGTGGCGTAGCATGGCCGGTGGTGTTTCCACAATGGGCCATTGTTTAGTTCGTCACCGACCGCTCATAGATATTTATACTTTTTTTGGAATATTTTATTGCAAAATGTATTGATAATCATTATATGACGTAAAAATAACATAAATAGCGCCATAAATAAAATAAATTACATACATAATAATAAATAAATAGCTGCAACCATAATTACTTCGACGTCCGTCGCAAGTGGATTGCCAGGCAGTAATGAGCAATGGGCCATTGTGTGAACACCAATTGATCGTGGCCAACAATTGCCAATTGCGAATAGGCTTGGGTAGATCCAGCTCCGCGAGGGGATTCGAATCACCAGGTTCAGGCTCAGTTCCGGTACTGAATCCTCTTAACCGGGCCGGACCGCTTATCGAATCCGGCTCGGTTAAGAAATTCGGAACTGAATCAAACAACCAAAAAATACCACGCTTACTTCGCGGAACGTAACGATTGATGTTGACTTACATGTAAAAATCAATTTACTCATATGTATAATGATTCTGTTTGTGTACAGGCTAGGTTCGCCAACATACAAATATCCATATATGTAAAAAAAAAAAAAAATTTAGAAACATCTTAACAACATCTTATAACAATATCTACACATAAATATATGCAAATCAGAAAGTGACACAACATAAAACACTATCATATTTATAATATCACTATAAACACCATTATTTGTGAAAAGATTGATAAATCTATTAAACGAAATTGGCAAACAAAGAACAAAAAAGGACAACTCTCTTTTCGTCTCTGTCTCCCGAGTTCAAATTGTATTACATTCTTGTCTCGCTCTCACATTCAGCAAGCAAAGCAAATGTAACGGTAATAATCGAACCGATCCTGAACCTGATGCCTGAGCCTGTTGTTCGAAAACCATAAAACCGAGCCGGTGCGGAGCGGCCCGGTTAAGCGAACCTGCACCTGATAAGAAAGAGTGGGGCCGGTTAGGCCAATCAGGCTCACGCAGGGATTCGAATCATTTGAATCCACCGAGCCGGACCTACACACGGCTAATTGCGAAGCGTGGCCCATCGTCCGCCATTGTGTACTGGCCGCTTTACATTAGATCATGGATGGATGTATGCGTAGATTTCTATTTCTAAATCAATTATGCAGTAGGTTTTGCATATAATGAATTACACAGCTCAGATACAATGACACATTCAAGACGTACTACTCACAAACGCAATAAGTTAGTAATTGTGTATTCATTTATAATTTTTAATAAACTTATGTCACTTTTTAAGTTTAAAACAGACACTTCTAGTAATAAGAAATCCTGAAAGTGTGGAGAACATTGCATAAAATGTTGTGCAATGTTCTTGATCGGGACAATGCATTAATATATCCAGCAGAATGGACACGGTGATAGGAAAACTATAGGATATTTTATTACTTCACTATTCTAGTAAAAAGTTTAACTTACCATATTTGGTTATGGTCTATAAAACCAACTGCGTCGTACACCTACTGCCACGCCCTAAGAGAAACCAACATGGCGGCCAGGTCGGTCGTATTAATTGGTTTTACTCTTTATAACACGATATAAACACTAAACAGTCTAGTCTATATGATAAAATAAATTAAAAACTAAACGGATTATATATAATTTAAGCACTTTCAATGATTCGACGACAAAATTATCTTTACACCAGGATGGCATTTATCCTTCGACTACCATCTTGTTATACTTATCTGCTATGTCGCAAATAACTATTAGGTATACAAATACAACATACAATCGAAATTAATAATTAGTTATCAATTCAGTTTTCCCCAACAAATTAATGCAGTAACAGCTGAGCTGAGAAAAGCAGAAAATTTTAGTAAATTATTACGGAGCTAGAAAAACCTTTCTGCTAAAACCCAACAGGAAAAGTGAGTGAAAGTGAAGTGAGTGAGTTGAGTGAAGTAAGTTGATTGAATACAAAAGTGAATGGTAGTCACAGACGTATGGAATGAAGCAGAATGAATAAAATTTTAACCAGTGTTGCCAACTCTGATTTACTAAATATCGGAGCTAAGTAGAAAAATGCGTTATTAATATTAATACTAACACAGACCCACAGATTTTTTTCCACTGGGATTGGCAGAATCTATCGAAAGCCACTGGAACGTTCAATCAATCTATATCAATATTTTCACTATCTCACATAAATCCGCAAAGGAGTTGGTAGAGGTAATAATACTTCCAAACATCACGTGACATCGTCACCTGATTTTCAGAGTTCTCAGGTTTTGCTATCTTGGTGATAGGGGGCAGGCCTATCGCAGATTCGTATGAATAAACTGTCACATGACTAAATACAACTCAGACATGTGGGTTTGCTCACGATGTTTTCCCTCACCGTTAACAACCATGCTAAATTAACCACACATATCTCTTTAGAAAAGACAAATTGTTGTAGGGCCGACCCGGGATTTGAACCCACGCCTGTCTGTATGACGGACGAAACTTCCTATCTATTGAGCTATCACGGTGTTAATGTTTTCATACACGCCCTTCTAAATTGTAACACTTCAAACCTCTGTATTTTGAGCATATTTTCTATTCACCATTCTCTATATATATTTTTTACCAATTTTCCTTCTGTACTCTCTATGTGCCCAAACTAAACTGAATATATTCAATATTCATTTTTACATCTTATTAACGGTGATATACGGCGTGATCGTTTGAGTTTGAGTTCCATGGCTGAACAGTGATTTCTAAGCTGAAGTTCGTAGGTTCACAGGAAATGCATAAATTGCCCATCTTTTTTGTCAAATTAGAAAATCATCTAGTTGGCTACCCGGATTTTAATTTGTTAAGTGAATGGTAAACGAATAATGATAGCTTTTTTTATTGTTCTGTGAGCACTTCCGGTAGATTAAATCCACATTTACACTATCCAAGTTCACTATTATTAATAAATCAATTTGTTAATTCTTGAAATTATTCGGTATATTTCATCAGAAATATATGTGTCTCTTGACGTTTAATAATCGTTTAATAATTTAACTTTCGGTCAAGTCAAGTGCCTTTATTGCGATTTTGCGAACGTACGTTGTGTATTCATTTGGTATTGTAGTGCAGATGTGTTAATAATTTAGTTGTTCACCATGCACTAAAGGTATTCAAGTTAAACACCAAAAGTATTTACGCTATCCCAAAGACTTAAAAGTTAAAATACCAAAAGCAATATGATTACGTATTATTACATTATATTAGGTCTTTACCTACGAAATTGCCGTTTTGTATGAAAAAAATTAAACGATTTTTTTCTTGTATTTTTTAATTGTATTAATCGAAGTAATCACCCATGCAACCAATGCATCTTTGCCAACGCAGTGGCAGTTTATTGATGCCCTTCTTGAAGAAATCAGCTGGACGGGAGGCAACAAATTCTTCAAAGGCTTTTTGTACTGCCTCTCGGGTATTAAATTTTTTTCCCGCCAAGAAGTTATCCAAATTCTGGAAAAAGTAGAAGTCTGTAGGCGCAAGGTCTGGTGAGTACGGTGGATGATGGAGAGCTTCCAACCCCAGTTCTTGCAACTTGGAGACCGTCTGCTGTGCAGTATGAGACGACCGATTGACCAATGCTGGTTGGAGATGTGCCAGCTTCTCCATCATTGTGTTCAGTTCTTCACAGTACACATCTGCTGTAATGCTCACCCCGTTTGGTAAGAAGCTGTGATGAATCACACCGGCGCTAGACCACCAAACAGTGACCATCACTTTTCTTGGGGTAAGTTTTCGTTTAGGGCACTGTTTAGGTGCTGAACCAGGATCCAACCAACTTGCTGAGCGCTTGCGGTTGTCAAACAGAATCCATTTTTCGTCGCAGGTAACAATGCGGTTCAAAATTCCTTCATTTGTGTGTCTGTTGAGCAGTGCAAGGCACGTCTCGACGCGTACTTCGCGCTGGCGATCATTGAGTTCGTGGGGCACCCATTTGTCAAGCTTTTTTACCTTGCCAATTTGACGCAAATGGACCAAAATTGTTTTGACGCTAACGTCGAAAGCTGCTGCTAATTCCGCCGTAGATTGTGTATCGTCAGCTTCCACAATCGCCTTTAATTCGTCATTGTCGACCATAGTCTTCAGACGACCACGAGGTTCATTTTTCAGGTCGAAATTTCCAGAACGGAAGCGAGCAAACCAATAACAGGCGGTGCGTTGGTTTGTAGTGTTAGCTCCGTAAACGTCATTGATGTTGCGTGCCGCTTGTGCCGCGTTGCTGCCACGACGGTACTCATATTCCATAATTATTCGAATTTTTAACGTATCCATGATGACGAAAAAGATTGAAATGCGATGAAAACGTAACACTAATCAATAAACAAATGACTACTTTTGGAAAAAGAATTCCATGTTTTTAAAATAAAATTAATTTGAAATTAGTATTCTTAGTCAAACAAAAATTATTTTGATTTGAAATGGCCAGTACTGCAGAACGGCAATTTCATAGGTAAAGACCTATTATTAAGAGCTTATTCCATTACACTTTTATCGTTGCTGAAATCGGAGGTCCTTCACAGTCACTGCCGCAGAAGGCCACAGACGCTTGTTATTCCACTACACCGATTTCAGTTTCTGAATCATTCGCGAGCGCGCGATTTTTGCGGGCAGTCGTACGAAATTGCTCCCGCCTTTTTTTTAAAACGCTCTCTATCGGACTCTCTTATGGAATATCCCACTCTCATTTAATAAACGACGACACATTGCGTCTATATATCTCTTTCGCTACTATACTTACATATATCCTACTCATGTACACAACCTTTTCCAAATATTTTTACGTCATATTTCACACAAAATATTAAATAGGCGGGAACTCCTTTATGACTTAAAAATAAAAGCATATTTATTAAAAAGTTTGCCGGGGTCGTACGAAGTGGCGATCGATAGTTTCAGCCTACCCCAATGAGAGGTAATGGCGTTAGTATATGTATGCATATATGTGATTGAACGTATTTGCTTACCCCAATGGGAAATAATGGCGTGAGTATATGTATGCATGTATGTAATTATACGCCTGTGCCTACCCCCAGGGGAAGTGATGGCGTGAGTATAAGTATGCATATTTAAAACAATACGTATCTGCCTACCCCTTACGGAAAAATGGCGGGAGTTTAAGTATGTATGTATGTATCTAAAATTATCTGCTTACCACAAGCGGAAGTAAAAGCGTGAGTATATGCGCGTATGTATGTAATTAAACGTATCTGCCTACTCCGATGGGAAGTAATGGCGTGAGTATTTATAATATAATATAATTTGCATGTATGTCATAAAACGTATTTACCTACCCCAATCGGAAATAATAGCGTGAGTATATGTATGTATGTAAGAATATAATTATACATATCCGCCTACCCCTATGAAATGGAACCCCTACCTACCTAACTACCCCTGGAATTAATGGCGTGAGCATATGTATATCTGCTATAAAACTTTTATTATCTTTTTTTTGTTTACGTAATTTGCAATCATAGGCATGAAAAATATTGGCACGTCCTCTCGCTGTGGCGGGCGCGAGGCGACTAAATCGTCTGAACGTTATTCCACCTTCCTGAGACGGAGCTACAAAAAATGTAGTGAGCTAGGAACCGAAATTTGTCTCTTTATCGGAAGCCTAGCGTTCTGAACGTTATTCCACTAGTCTGAATTCAGATTCTGTGGCTATCGGACGTTCTGAATTCAGGCAAATGGAATAAGCTCTTTATGGCTAGTTAGATCAATGTTAATGTAAAAGTTGCATTAGTAGTAGTATTTCAATTCCATTCCATATCATATAGTCTGCGCTTCATTTTCATTGTTTTTGTTTGTTCTGTTTGGTTGTCTATGTCTTGTCTTGTCTTTGTCTTGTCCATGTCTTGTCAGAGTCTGTTTGTCATGATTTGTCATCTGTGTTTGTCATTGTTCTTGTTCTGACACTTGACACTTTTCTTGTCTCGCCGCGACTCGCTAGTTCAACGCACAGGCTATAATCTTAGAACAAAAATTTTCGTTCAAGGTCAGACAACCGCGTTAGTTTAGAAAAAAAGTCTCCCTCTCCCCTCCCTTGCTTCAGTCAGAGGCCCCCGCTCTTCTGGCGCCCGCCGCCGCCATTTTGTTCATTGCCTGTGTTGTGTGTGTTCATTTCATTTTCTTTCATTGCATTATTGAGTTTGATCGATCGATCGAGTGAAGTATTAAGTGTGAGGAATTATCGAAGCTTAGCTTCAAAGGTCTACGTACCATGTTTGTGTGTCACAAACATTGTGAGAAAAGGTTTGTGACATCTAGTTCACGCCTAAAACAGTCGGCTTATCCTACCTTATTTTCCAATGAGGAAATAAGTACTGGAATACAATACAGTCGAGAGAGAGACTGAAAATGATGGTGAGTAACAATAATACTTGTAATTACATTTCAACACTACACTATGCTACCGAACCATGAAAGTTATTCAAACTTACGTGAAGTTAATAGCCACCATAGGACCCTATTTGTTGCATGTATATTGTAATATATTTGAGGCTTTATATTAAGTCATAGCACATAATTACAGACACATAGCAAGGCTTGTAGCTTACATAAATATAAATCGTATGTTTGATGTGTATACATACTGTGATTATGATAACATTGCTGAAAAGACAGCCCGTAGGTAGGTAGGGTTAATAGTAATATAATTTTATTGCTTAATTATGAGTCTAAACAATGTGACTAATGATTGTAATGTTTTACATTTTCTGCAGGCGTTATGTCGATGCACATTATCAAAATACCCAAGAGCCTGGAACATACAATTTATATTTATGTAATTTACAAGCCTTGCTATGTGTTTGTAATTATGTGCTATGACTTAAAATAAAGCCTCAAATATATTACAATATACATGCAACAAATTGGGTCCTATGGTGGCTATTGACTACACGTATGTTTGAATAAGTTTCACTGTTCATCTGTGTTCTTAGGCATTATTTCTAGATATCAACCATTGCATGTTGTACATCATATCTTGTATACTTTATGTGCCTTATTCTGCCATTCACTTTTGCTAGCTTCCCCTTGAACAGTTTATAGTGAACTTCTTTGTTTCTTCCCCCTGATAAAACAACTTCTATTATTACATATATTTTATTTTTTAGAAAACTCTTCCATATCTAAGGAACATGATTACTTTGAAACTAGAAAAAGGAAGCTAAGTGACCATTCCTATTGTAAACCATTACAAGAAATTCAACTGTTGGAAAATGAGTATGGTAAGTTTGTTTCTTTTAATTTATACAAAAAAATATATTCTACAAGACTTCAATTGTTGCTCATTCTGTAGAATGGTGTGCCATGCCAAAGTTTTTAAATAGCTATTGGCAGGATTCTATGATCAATAGACCTTACAGTGCATGTATCATGGTGTTATTCTACATTCAGTATTTCAAATATTTCTTTCTAACCATATACATGTTTACTCCTGTTTCCTGTTACTGCTAATAAAATACAGTATATTACACCACTTTAATAAAAGAAACACACATTTATGATAAATAAAATAGAACTTATACTATTCTTTTTATTTTATATACTCCAACCATTTGTAAAATATTTTGTAATATGATTAAAGAGTATTTGCTAATTATTTTAGGAATTGCGGTGCCATCCTCATCCCAAAGCACAAATATATATACTGATGACAGTCATTCTCTAAAAATTACAGGCAAGTTGTAATATAGTTTATTAATTAAAGTTGAGTTTAAAGTCTTCCATCACCTGGGGAACATAGACTTGTCTAGTGCCTTTATTTTTATATTTTATTACTGAGATACTCATGTTAATGATATAAAATATCCTTATTCTCTTTTTTATTTTAGATAAAACCATACCCACTTCATCTCAAGGGTTGAGTGCTACGTTGATCATTGATTGTGATGATAATATGGATCAACAACTAAGTGGTAATAAAATACTGTTAATGCCCTTATACGATCGATAGTCTCTGCCTACCCCAGTGGGAATTGATGGCGTGAGTATATGTATGTATGTATGTATGTGTGTACATACATATAGATGCTGTTAGTTTGCAAGTGGTACATATTATGTATGAGTGCTTGACCAATTAAATTGACCACCCTTATACCATGGGACCTACTTGAAAAAGGCATGGCAATGATTGCTACTTTTAAATCTTAATCATTTGGTGCTATTCCTAAATTTAATTATACGATTTTCACTGCCACCCCTTTCTACCCACGGGTGTCGACTTAAAGATGAAAGGGAATAGAGTATAATAAAAAAATAAAGATAATCCCAACCATTTACCACCACGTCAAGGCAATAAAACACGTGTTTCAAAATATAAAAATATCTATTGTAAAATTAAACTAGGCTCGTTTACAATGAGGTCTTTATCTATAAATAACAATGCGTCTATTAACTTGAATTGAAATGCAGATGTTCATTTCTTTTGGTCGGCTTTACTAACGTTTTTAAAATTACGGATAATAAATCTACAAGTTTTATAATTTGCACATAAGTTTTAATAATGCTAAGTTTGTGGCTAGTATTTTCGAAGGGTACAGAATATTTATTTCAGTTTGGAAATTCATCTGAAATACATTGTTGATTTTATGACGATCTTTTATTGTACTACCTCTGGTTGCGTTTTTTTTTATTGAACGTATTTTTCAACACAAAATGAATTAACTTGTTTATTTGCACTACGGAGTGCTCAGATAGCTATATTTAACATTAACTTACAACTAGTGAATAAGAAACTAGTTCTGTACAATACACCAAGACTAAAATATTTACTTAAACTTATTTATTTAACACCTGATATATGTAGGCAGGTGTCCGAAGTGTGAAGAATAAAAGAGCATGATTGAGACGATTGATGGATGTGAACGAAGCCAGAGAGGTTTGCCAGGATCGTACAAAGTGGTGATCGATAGTCTCTGCCTGCCCCAATGGGAACTAACGGTGTGAGAATATGTATGTATGTACTTGTTTACACTTGTCTTATATATATATATATATATATATAAGACAAGTGTAAACTATAACTATATATATGTATTAAAATATTAACTATAACTATTATTCACACACACACACACACACACACAAAAATTACATGTATTTCATGTTACACTATACTTAAACCTGGTGTAATCATTTGTTTTTACCCATAAAATTTGGTAATTATGTTTTTTTTCCTTTTAGATATAATTGTGCCCTCTTCATCTCAAATCATACCCACTGATGTGAAGATGAAGAAACCAATTACAGGTTAGTAATAAATTAGTTTTCACTTGTCTTATATGACTGGTGCTCTTAATTTTTTATAATAAGAATTAGTTTACTGTATTTCATAATTATTCATACAACAATAATACCATTATCATAGGCATACTGCCTGCCAAAGCTTGATGAAAACGACACAAAATAATTAGGTCTTTTTATTCAACTCCTACAACTCTCTTGGAAACAGCATAGTGTGTTAATAAATTTAAAATATTCTTAAGATTGCTTCATTTGTGTTTTACAGTTGCACGTAAACAGATTGCAAGAAAAATATGTTACATGAAAGCTGATACAAGACTGTATCAAGTTATACAAGATTAAGAGATAGAATATAAAAAATCTAAACGGCAGTTGAGATATGCTGTGAAGGCTAAAAGAGCTCTTAAATTTTCAAAAATGGACAGCTTTGAGAATTTAACAAAAAAATTAAATCCTTTAACAAGAAATTTTATATGGATGCAAATATCTCAATGCACCAAGCAAAGAAAAGGACGCCGATTTACTGAAGACCAGAAATTGATGGCTCTTTCAATTATGAAACAAAGCCCAAAAAGCTATAAGTTTCAAAGAAGAATTTTTATCCTTCCGTCAACCCGTAAAAAGTTAATAGAAAACTTTGAAATGACGGCTGGAATAAAAAAATCTGTATTTAATGCTATTAAAGAAGAGGTATTTCAACTTTTTTACTGATACATCTTATAATCCTTAAACCTATCTCAAAATCATAGTCTTTTTATGTCTATATCATCATTATTATTGTGATAAAGGTCTTACTGAAAACTAAATAAACTTTTTAATTTTGCAGGTTCAATACTGGAGGGAACGAAAAAAGTATTGTTCCATTATATTTGACGAAGTAGCATTAGAACTGGGTGTTACATATAATAAAAACAAAGATTGTTTACTAGGGTTTGCGGAACTAAATGAAAAAACCACCAATTTTGCTGACCATGCGTTAGTTTTTATGGCTCGTGGTGTAGTGGACAAATGGGCAACAGCCAATTTGTTTCTACTTCTGTGAGGGTTCGACTTCGGCGTATATTCTAAAGAATATACTCAAAGAAGTAGTCATTGAAGTTGCAAAAACAGGATTAGTTCCAATAGCGTTGGTATCCGACCAGGGGTCAGCATTTCAGTCGGCTCTTAATAAATTAAAAGAAGACTCTAGAAGAGAGTATAACAATTATGGTACGTTTAGTTCTATATGTATAGTGTAATGGAATTTACTAAAATTATTCAAGGTTTTAAAACTTTTTGTTTTATAACAGATGATACCATTATCATTGGAGAAAACCGCCTTAATGTTTTTTATGATCCACCCCACCTCATCAAGGGTGTTAGAAATAATTTTATAACTAAAAACATTAAACACGAGGGAAAAATTTCGAAATGGAGTGACATTATGGATGTTTATATGGTGGACCGCGAACTTGCAGATATGCGCATGCTGAAAAAACTAAATGATGATTACGTGATACCAGATAAAATAAAAAAAATGAAGGTTAGTAAAATAATAAAATTAATTTAAAATAATAAAAGGTTAAGGTTAATAAAAGGGAAACAAAGTGAAAAGTTTATAATTGTATTATTTTTTAACTTAAGTATCATCATTAGAACATCATTACAACATCATTACTTTTACTTGTAATAAATTAGTTTCCATATGATCCCTGATTAGTAAAATAGTTATGGAAGTGCTATTTAAACCTGATTGATATACAGTTGCAGTTTATATTTTTCCTGCCTAACTGATTAGATGTGTTTATATTTCAGGTCAAGAATTGTACTAAGGTTTTGAGTTCTACAGTTGCAAGTGCACTAACCTACACATCATTATTTCGTAAGTTATTTTATGTTTTTTTTTTATTATAATGAACAAACAGTGATGCTTAGTGTTTCACGTTTTAAGTATTCCCTATCTTTTCCCTTGGGTGTCGTGAGAGCCATGCAAGGGAGTTAAGAGCCATTAGTATTCAATTGGAGATCGGGTTAGCAACCAATTACCAGTGACTACTTGTTTTAACATCTGTTCCCCTTGAAACATCTATATATGGTTGAGATTCCTTAAAATCTTAACACTCTGATTACCCCAATTTGAGATAAAAGGCGTGAGCAATTTAGCTGAATAAGTAGTGACAAAATACTATCATGTATCACAAATTGTACTATTGAACAAACAGAGTATATGTACAATAGCTTGAGAACTATAGCAGTAGTGGGTGTATTAAATTCCAGTTTTTTTGTTACAGCCCTTTACCCAGATGGAAAACCCGTCAGCCCAACTTTAAAAAACACAGCTGATATTGTCACTTTCTTTGACAAATTATTTGACTCATGCAACGGAGCTGCAGCTGGAATTAAAAATATGGGGAAACCTCTACGACGGGCAGTCACGAAGAAGTCTGAACATCAAGAATTCTGGATAAAAAGTATAAAGACATTAGAAGAAATGAGGTTCCTGGACAAAGGAAAAGAAGTAATGGTGCCTTCACAAAAAAACTTTGTAACAACCCTGAAAAGTTTTATATGCCTGTGGGATTTTTTAAATAGTAAGGGCATAAATATTATGCGTGGTGCGATAACTGGTGTAACATCATAAATAGAATTTTGAGAGGAGTGGATCTGTTCTTACATAAGGATTTGCCGAATATGCAAGCTAAAGCGTTAGCTAAATGTAAAAAAAGACTTAAGAATAAAAAGAAATAAATTATTTGCTGTTTTTTTATTGAGACCCTTTTTACCAAAATGATAGACATTTGGCAAATAGTGAATAGTTTGTGGGATTTCAGTATATATGGGTGCGTGCCACCTACCCAAGCAAACCACATAATTTCAAATTTCCCGCCTACGTACGCGTACGTTTACCAATGAAAGAAAAATTGGCACAAAAGGTCTCGATACGTACCGTAAAGCCAATATAAAATAAAAGTAAAAACATGTCAAACTCTAAACTAACGTGCCTACTGTACCAAAAACGCTAGAGTAAGATTCCTATCTGATACGTAGTATCTATATTGTAATCTGTGGTTCAACGCAACGCTAGTCAATCATTCAATTTTCATGTATTTTTTTAGTTTATTTTTACGTATCTGAACTGAAACCGAGTCTATTTTAATTACAGCTACACCCGAATCAATAATGTGGAGTGATTCTTTGTTAATTGTGTTTATATCAGTATGCACAGCGTTACTAGGAGAAGGTGAATCTATAACAATAATATGATTGCTATTTTAATTAACTTTCTTAAGCATGTAAAACACATAATAATAAATAAATAAAGGAAATAAAAATTTCGTTACCGGCGGGGATCGAACCCGCGACCTCCGGGTATACACCCCCATCGCTCTGCCAATTGAGCTACAGTGTCAATGGCTTCCAGTTTCCAGTGCGAAATTTTTCTATCCTTTGTTTCTTTTACACTTTTAAGTAGTGTTTGCGTTACCTAGATAATAATAAAATTTATCTTTGCAGGTTTGACTTGGGTACTTGTATATAGAACAGAAAAGTATCAAAAGTTGAAAGTTGAAGTTGAACGTCAAAGTATAAAATGTAAGTAAGTAAAGTCAACATCAGATTAGTCTGTACTTATTTGCAGCAGTCACTTTCTTATGCCAAATCATTAATGCCTTAATTAATTTTATGCCCTTATTTCTTATAGTGAATTATTCTTATCATCCTGATTTAGTAACTTTCAGTGGAAACCGAGCTGTTGGTCTATCTAAAGGTATATAAGGTAGGCTTGAGCCCCTTGTTGGGGACGTATATTGTCTGTGAGGAGGATCTATTTTTAGTAATAACTGTTGTTAGGAGTGAACCTGAAAAGGTCAATGTTCAAAGTAGGTTTTGAAATAAATAAAAGATGTTATTAAAGGAAAGAAAAATTTCGACACTGGCGGGGTTCGAACCCGCGACCTTCGGGTATACGCCCCCGTATACCCGAAGGTCGCGGGTTCGAACCCCGCCAGTGTCGAAATTTTTCTTTCCTTTAATAACATCTTTTATTTATGAGTAATAATCCCCACATGAGGAATTCATGTCAAAAAACATTAAATTAGGTTTTGAAATACCCCGGAACAATAAGCTTCTCCTGATAATTATAAATATTAATATTTTATATAGGTAATAACACCTAGGGGGGTATGTGGAAGATTTTCAATCCCTAAATAACAACAAATTTTAACATTAACCCTATGCATACTGCACTATACATAGTAAGTCATCTAATATGCATCTATGCATAATATGCATCTATGTTTTTGAAGTAGGTGGTAACTTAATCTGTGCCTTGATTATGAGCCAAAACAAGACAATAACTAGCTTGAATATTAATAAATGGTGGCTAGCTATTGGTGGAATAGATATGGTATAGGGGGAATATGGATATCTTTTCTTCTATCACCAATAGCTAGCATGATGCCTAGAGTAAATGGTTGCTGATGTGGTGCAGAAGTAATTTTTCATCTGTTGCTGACACCGCAAAGAGAATGCATATCTAACATAACATCCTGTCATCTTTATTTATTACTATTAGCGCACTTAAGTTACACATTAAGATTTTTAGTCTAACAACCAAATTTCACTAATATCAAAAGTAGAATACACTTGTAGACTCTGTAATTACTAGAAACTTCAGTCAAATGATTAAAGGTTGCATTCAACTATATGCCTAACTTGAGCTCTTTAATTGGTAGAAGGCATTCAATAACAAGGTTTCCAATTTATTGGGTGGTTATTAAACCACAGGTGACAGGTGGCTATTTATGTACTAAAGTTTATCTTATTTTTTCAGTGGAGAAGCGCAAAGAAGCTCATGGGGATTCACTTGACAAACAACATAAAAAGAAAATTGAAAGAGAAGAAGAAAGGCTGAAAAACAATAACAGGGACCTGTCTCTGGTCAAAATGAAATCAATGTTTGCTATTGGTTTTGCATTTACAGCATTACTCAGTATGTTTAATAACATGTAAGTGTACAACTTTCACCACTATAGATTCCCCATCCAGGCATCAGTCATCTTAAGACTTAAATGTTAACACCATTTATAAGAGGGACTAATATGTCTGAACAAGATGTGACACTAATGTCGCCTAGTGTTCAGAGTCCCATGTATATGATATATATCCCATGTATATATAGCCCAGGAATATGAAAATGTAACATTGCCTAAGTTCAAACAATCAAGTTCATGCAAAAATAGTAATTGATAATGAAGAAATAGAGTTTGTCAAAGATATGTCATTTCTGTGGATCACTATTGATTCTTAATAACAAAGTTGACACCTTATAGTCAAACTTTCAAAAAGGTGAAGTTCAGCATGCCGGACATGAATTTAGAGAAATATTAAGTGTAGAAACGGCCTGTATTGTTAATTTTCACTATGATCATAGCATGTTGTCATACGGAATTCAATTATGGGGTAAAGCAGTGGAGAACAAAAGTTATTTGTGTAGCAAAAAAGGGGTATCCAGTTTATTTATGCTAAGCTCAAGGTGTTCATTGTGCAAAAAGTTTATAGTAATTGCCCTTTTAACCTCTATTCCTTGGAATAATTGACTGGTGAGAACTATTAAACCCATGTTAAGTGATAAGTACTTGGGATGGACTATCTAATTTAATTATGTAAAACTTATGTTGGTGTAATTAATTTTCTAATCTTTAAAATAAAAGTATAAAAACAGTAAAAAACAAAATTTTATCTATTCCTGTTTGTAAAAATGAAAAATTGTGTATGAATGGAGTTCCTTATTGCTAAGTCTCTTTATAACACCTTCAGAAGCAATGCTAGAGTCATATTAGTTTATAAAAAAAATACATTTAAGAAGTATTTGTGAGGATTTATATATTTTAAATAAAAACATTTATTTATTTATTTAGGACAAACAATGGTAACAAATTTTATACATACATTGGTGATAAAAGACATTAAATGTTATTGTCAATTCGTTACTTTGACGTTTATCACGAGGACAGCACAGCATATTTTCATTGATTAATGTAAATATTATTTAATTGATTAGTAATAATACTAAATTTAGATTAAACCATAAAACATAATTTTATGTCATTGTTACCAGATTTGATGGCAGAGTGGTAGCTAAACTGCCATTTCATCCAATATCTTGGATCCAAGGTCTCAGTCACAGAAACCTACCTGGAACTGACTACACTGACTGCTCATTCATATTCTTATACATTCTCTGCACCATGAGCATTAGGTAAGTGACACTATTCTACTAGCATTACTATGATTGTAAAAGTTTAGTGCCTGACTACCCCAATGGGAAATAATGGCGTAATTATATGTATGTATGATAATTTATGTGCTTGTGACTTCCTAATCGAATAATAGAGAACTTGTACTCTGAGTTATTGCATTGGTAAGTTTTTATTCTTTTAAAGGTGATCCAAACTAATAACCTCTTATTGGAGTATACTGCTTACATAATAAAATGAAAATCAATATTAAAAATTCTAACCTTTAGTTCAGAAGAAAAACACCATATGTATGTTTAAACTGTGTGGCTTATACACAAAATGTCCCAGTACGTACATAAATATTTTCACACCATTATTTGCTATTGGGTGTAGTGTGTATACATTTACATTTATCAATACTTTCTTAAATGCTCTTTTATTTTTAACACTTTGGCTCAAATATGTTCTGTGTGGCCATCTGCTAATATTACCATCTATCTTGGCTCTTTATATATCTTTCACTAATTGATTTTCATCCATCCTCTCTATGTGCTGTAACCGTCTTAACATTCCCTTTTCTATGAAATCATATTTCCACCGCAGATAAAATAATGCTATGATTTTTTGTTGACAGATGTCATGCTGCTACTGCATTATTTCTGCTCCCATGCTTTTTCCTACCTTTTACCTTTTTGCCTACATAAGCGTAGAAACTAGAATAGTATTATGCCCTGCCGTCCAGCTCTTATCATTTGGCGGTTAACAGCTCCATTTACCGTATTACCCTTTTTGACTCTTCTGGTCTTATTTAGAAACAAAATACCTCTATAGCTGGACATAGGCCTTACCCAAAGATCTCTGTAGCGATCGGTCCTGGGCTGCCCTTCTTCATTAGCGTCATATAAGTCTTGGGTCGATCCACCTTGTGAATATATTACCGACATCGTTTTGGTGCTACATGTCCGCCACTTAAAACTTTTTGTGCTCAGCCTAATTGCCCATATTTATAAATCCTGGGATTTATCAGTTCCATAACTCTTAAAGTTTATTAAATCTTTTTTTCAGACAAAACATTCAAAAACTGTTGGGTTTCGCTCCGTCTCGAGTAGCGTCGAAACAAGGAGGTGCTCTGTTTGGTGCGGCCGCCTCGCCGCAGTTTAAATAATCTAATTTTAGTGAAATGTTAGCCGCATTAATTTATTTCTGAATGTTTTATAATAGAAGAGATTCTGGAAGTTTATGAGTTGTTTTAGAGTTTAATAAAATCATGAGAATATTTTCGTGCTTTAGTCATTTAATTACCATACCCTACGACCCACGATTTTCTGTCCACTAAGATTCGATTATTTTACACAAATCTCGGTGCTGGTACCAACCTTTAATTCCTATAAAATTCCTCAAATTAATCCTTTTGATAAAATTGGGTAGGTTGCTATTGCAGCCAGAGCTTCAGAATTGCTCTGTCCCTTTCGGAAATTGAGTGGGAACAATAAAATGTAAACTCTTAAATAGTTGGTGACCGCCCAAGCCACATAGCGCAACAATCACTTAACAAATCCTTCTAACCTTAGTTCCCTTTAAAGAATATACAAAATACTACCGTGTCGGCTCGTACGACATGCACGGAAAGAAATAGGTCAGTGCTATTGTAAGCCATATCCTGCCTTCCAGCTAAGTAATCAGCATAGTAAGATCGATTGGGACATCATATTTATGGTTAGTTCCGTAGTGACTAAATTACTTTCAAATAAAATTAAATCTTATTATAAAACTAGTGGATCGGCCCAGCTTCGCACGGGTAGCATTGTTTTTTAATATCTGAGGTTTCTTGAATCACTGCTCAAGCTCAATGATAACTACTTAGAGCACTCCTGGATAGTGTAGCTTTGTGATTTCTGTGGAAGCGCTCATATGAACGGTTTAGTGTCTCCGAACATAAACTATTTTTTACGATGAGTTGAAGTTGAGTTGAGTAAAACGCAATGAAGAACTTATAACAATTACAACTACTGGCGCCATCTAGTATGTAATATGTAAATTAGTAATTATTTGGTTTTGATCACGGGCGCGATGACTTATTTCATGTGTAATTTCGGTGTTTCTCTACCGATTTCCATGATTCTTTTTTCATTGAATAGGTAATGATGTTAACTTTTTTAAATAAGGCATGAGTGAGAGTATTATAAACGTAAGAGTAAACAAATATAATCAGAATGCTCCGAACTGCTAAGCTATCAGGAGTTACACGTGATATTGTGAGTCAACCATAAAAGATAGACGTATGCTGTTGAAGGATATTTTTTAGACTATTTTATGTAGAATATTTCCGTTATACATGATTTCTATGTAACTATAACCATTAAGGCTGCACACGCGACGGAAGCTTAAAAAACGTAGTAATTTCTACCGTTTTCCCAAAATATCCCCAAATTCCCCTTTACTACTCTGCTGAAAAGTATACTATAACCTGCCTAAGAGTATGAAGAATAATTGTGCCAAGTTTCGTTAAAATCCGTCGAGTACTTTTTGATTCCATAAGGAACATACAAACCGACAGACAGACAAAAATTTTACTGATTGCATTTTTGGCATCAGTATCGATCACTAATCACCCCCTGATAGTTATTTTGAAAATATATTTCATGTACAGAATTGACCTCTCTACTGATTTATTATAAGTATAGATTACTTGATGTTATTGCTCTCAGAATAATTTTAACTATTTCATCAAAGTTTAAAATCGCAATATTTATAGTGGGGCATCGTCGTTCTGCTATTTCCATTAGGACAACGCGATGAGCTATGGGCAACTTAATCCTGTTCAGGGTAGGCTCGTGCGTGAGTTACAGCATCACTAGGTTCGGCTATTCCCAGTAGTCTTACTGGATAGTCTTACCAGACGAACTAATCCCAATAATCTTACCGAAAGTAAGACTTTATATCATATTTTCCTACTAGTGGATCGGCCCCGCTTCGCACGGGTAGCGTAGTTTTAAAAATATTGGAGGTTTCTTCAATCACTGCTCAAGCGTTATGAAATTAGCGCCTTTATTACAACATACAGCACTCATGTCTGAATATAGTGTTACTTTGTGATTTTGAAAGCGCTTTTATGATCGGTTCAGATCAATATCTCCGAAATTAAGCTAATTTTTAGGTTTTAATTGATGCAACTACTGGCGCCATCTAGTACGTAATATGTAAATTACTAAGGATTTGGTTTTGATCGCGTGCGACTATTATGTTGGGACTATTAATTTTGGTGTTTCTATACCGATTTCTATGATTCTTTTTTTATTGAGTAGGTTATAATGTTAACTTTTGAAATAAGGGTGATTGAGAGTATTATAAACGTAAGAGAAAACAAATATAATCAGAATGCGCCGAACTGCTAAGCTATCAGGAGTTACACGTGTTGTTGTGAGTCAACCATAAAAGATAGACATATACTGTTGCGGAATATTTTTTAGATAATTTTATGTAAAATATTTCCGTCATACGTGATTTCTATGTAACTTTGACCATTAAGGCTGCACACGCGAGGGAAGCTTAAAAAATGGAGTAACTTCTCCCGTTTTCCCAAAATTTCCCAAAATTCCCCTTTACTATTCTGCTGGAAAGTATACAAAAACCTGCCCAGGAGTATGAAGAATAATTGTACCAAGTTTCGTTAAAATCCGTCGAGTAGTTTTTGTTTCCATAAGGAACATACAAACCGACAGACAGACAAAAATTTTACTGATTGCATTTTTGGCATCAGTATCGATCCCTAATCACCCCCTGATAGTTATTTTGAAAATATATTCCATGTACAGAATTGACCTCTCTACAGATTTATTATAAGTATAGATTAGTCATACTGCATATATATTTTTAAAACATAGGCCTTGTAACTATTAGACAAAGACAGGACCGTATTAATAAATTTTAACAAACAAAATATACAGAAAAATCTTACAATGAAAATCAAACAAAAGAATAAAAGTTTGAAAATGGAACAGATTTTTGCCAGCCAGCCAAACTACTGTGATGCACTAAAGAGATGCATTGCATACACCAGGAACCTAATAATTAGGCATCTTTCTATGTTGTACTTCATGAATGATAATAGTAAATAGAAGTGTACTCCTCAAGAGGGCACTACTCATTATCCTAGTATTATCCATCAGTTGTATGTCTTGACAACAATTTCTGGTTTTCTTTTTTGTTAGCATAATTTAAATTCAAATACATGGCTAATAATAATCCCTATAATGAATAGTTCCGATCGGTATCATAAAACTACAGGTATATATTGTTTACGTAGCTGGTGTAATAATGCAGATATATATTTTTTCAATAAAATAAAGTCTTCTGTTAGTAAAATGATCCATATTCAATATTTAAGGTACTTTTCCTCCGTGTGGAATAGCCGAGGGACGCACACAAGCGAAAAAACTTAAAGTCGGACAAAATTCGAATATAGGTTGTCCGGACGCCTCGTATAATGTCAGAGGGTTAACTCTGCACATCGACAACGATATATAGCATACTTATCTCTTCTACCCATAGAAAACTTTATTTCTTTCTCCCTCGCACGATCGAATATTCGGATTTTGACATTTTGATATGTATAGAATAATATTAATATAAGCGCTTTCTATTCGATGAAACCAACGACAACTACGGAGGTATCATTGGATTCCTCGAATATCACCATGTATTCTCATATATCGGAAATGTCAACATTACGAATATTCGATTGTGCGAGGGAGAAAGAAAGAAATTTTAATATGGGTTAGAAGATATTAGTATGCCTATTATCGTTTTCGATGTGCAGAGTTGACCCTCAGACTTCGATCATATAAACCAAAGATACACCAACAAAGCACGAAAAACGGCCCGGTCAAACAGTGCTTGTTTATATGGTAAGCACTGTTTCACTGACAGTCGCTCGCTAGATCTTGCAATAAATAATAGGTCTTAAGAAGATGCGGTAAGGTCGATAATTTTAGAAAAATATATATTTATTTGTCAAATGGTCTTGTCATTCTCGCGGTCCACTTTTGAGCGTTACATTTGTATGGAGTGCGGCATCTTTGGTATATATGATCGAAGATGTCAGAGCAAAACACTTTTGGAACCGCCTCTTATCCACAAAGAGCGGTGATAGCGCCTCCCTGTTACTCTTCAGATCAGAGCTAGTTTTACAAGAACAACACATATTACATACAATAAAACACTCAACTTCAATTAACATACTACTTTATTATTCAACATTTACATAATCTTTAAATAATATACATAAGTAACTTAGGTTATCTATACCTATAAAACAATATTCAACTAAAATGTATGTGCGTCTCATAAAATGATATAGCACAATGACTAGTTTTGAAAATAACATTGGTTGGTTTGCTTGTACTAAATACAGCAGGAGATCGGCTCTTCAAACCGTAAATAGTAACAGCTTTCTATCTGCCTGCAAAATATGTTCGTGCCCCACTCACCGATTCGGAGTTTATAACAGAAGTATAAAACAATATTAGTTTTGACGCTTTCTATTAGATGAAACCAACGACAACTACGGAGGTATTATTGGATTCGTCGAATATCGCCATGTATACTAAACTTATCAAAATTGTCAAATCCGAATATTCTTTATGAGCGAGCGAGACACAAATAAATGATAATAGGGGTTAGAAGAGATACGTACGCTATTATCGTTCTCGATTTGAAGAGTAGAGCTCAGTAGGCCTCTGCCGTATCAACTCTAATCTTAGCCAATTTCAGAAGTATAAGCAGTACTGGGAACGGAGTATTTGTTTCGTTCAGAAAGATTGAGTTTTATACATTGTACATACACAAACAACACATATTTGTGTCTCTTTCGCTCCTTCTTCCGTGAGCGATTTGGGTGAATACAAAGCGAAGAGGCACGGCTTAAAAATAAACCGATGAAGTCTACTAAACTCTCCTACGTGAAGAAACGGTTAGGTTAGAACAAGTCGCAGTGACTTTCGCTGAATGTTAGTTGGTTTGAATAACTAATCTATGCATACATTTAATAGTCTGAGTAGTCATTGCGCTTTTTATTTGATACTACAAAATGCCCAAGAAAATACACTGTTGCAATGAAACCATCTTATTTTGGTCATTTAATAAAATAATGATCTCTGCCAACCCATTCGGGGATATACGGCGTGAACGTTTGAGTTGAAGTAGTAGACAATTCTTACAATCACTGAAATAAAGTGCTATTTAATGGTATTCAAGCACTGAGGTTAAATACTTTATTTTTATATATTTCATCTAATATTTTTACTAGTCATGGATTATTTAAATTTAGTTCATCACTTCCAAATAAAATAATTGAATTAACTGACAAAATTATATCATTGAATTTAACGTTTTACCTTGGCGTAACAACTGTTTGAACGAGTGAGTATATAAATTGAGCACTTCAACTCATCATTTTGGTTCATTAGAACTAGAAATGTTTTACTGTCTTGCACACACAAATTTTCATCCGGTTTTAACTTAAAAGTTTTTTATGTTGATATTTCATTTGATTTGGCTATTGTGTACTTGTGACTTGCTAGACTCATACTTAAAATCATGTACATTTTTGTTATATAACATTACAATCAGGGCGGTTTTCCCCACTAACAATCACTCAATATATGTTTTTCTCTACAATAGCATCAGAAGTAAGCAGTCTGTCGAACCCAAACCTAGTGAGATCTATAGTCACGAACTGCCCATCTACTATGAGCTCTGAAACGGCTCTTCCAATACCTGAAGCATGTTGGTAACCTGAAATTCAATAAAAAGATATAAGAAATATGCAGCATATCTCGGACAGTCCGAAATATTCCTGAGAAGGTACACTCGCAAATTTAATTCTGGATATTTATTATAGTTGGGTTAGGATAGGATATTGTAGGGTAATTAACTATCCAAAAAATTAAGAACATTCATTTTCACGAGGGTATGTTAAGTCGTTGCGTTGGTCCCGGCTTATCACCACGGTAGTATTCGAAAATTAGAATGTCAGTCAATAATGTCAGTTAAACCGCACTTGGCCAACGTGGTGGATTATGGCCTAATCATCCGCCCCTAATTTATTTATATTTTATGCCCTTTGTTGCGTTAATAGTTATTTGCAAATAGTTTGTGTCAAAAAGTATACTCATTTGGCTTTAATAGCGAAAATCTTGCAACTCACGACACAAGCAACATTCGTAAAAGATCCGTAATATTCTGAGAGTTAAATCCCAAAAAGGGTTCGTTTGAGTGTGCCAAGAATATAAAACTTAAAGAGATACACTTAGGGAGGATGCGAAGAATGTCTTTTTAGTGTTAAAAGGAATTTAAATTTTGATGTCACAAAGTAGTATGGGAACAGTTTTTCCGGAATAACTTTCCTAGTTTTAATAAATATTTACGTATCGTAAATCGTCATTAAAGTAAAATATGCAGGTTTTAGCCATACTCTTTTAAACTACTCTGCGTTAAGCTTATAGAACATGCAAGTGTGGGAGTCATGTTAGAGCGCACACTACTGCGGACTCAAACGCACATAGCAGCGTCTCACTCATATTCCTACATCGCGGAGTGTAAATGTTTTTCGAGTTAAGCATAGATACAAATTATAAGTTGGTACACAGCAGGGTATACTGGCCAGTATATCTTTGCTGTTTCCACACAAGTTACTTGTTTCCGTTCGAAAAACACACATGTATGCCAAATATGCGAACTGTGAGGGGAAGCTAATTAAAAAAGTGTATATATAGTATATTCGGCTTAGAATGTCACTACCCCTTTCTACCCACGGATGGCGTAAGACGCGACTAATGGTATGGGGCTTTTTAAGTGGATTTTGGGCGATGTGGTTGGAGACCCATCACCAACATGCTTTGTTTTACAATCTTCCCTTCTTAATTTCCAAATATGTCGGCGGAATTTCTTATTCCGAAGCTCTGGCTACCCCTTCTAGGGATTTATAGCCTATGTATATGTATGTAAATAGTGATAATACTGAAACAAACATACTATTGTGTCCGAATCCCGTGGCGAATATCATGTTGCTGTGGTAGGGGTGCGCGCCGACGATACCACTGCCGTCGTATGTATTGTAGTCGGTGCTCTGCGGTAACACTTCTTTTATCTGAAACATTCAGTAACATCATGATGACATGGCAACATTAAAACTTATCAATTTGCCGACTAAGTACGTCTATTTTTAGTGTTTTTATTCCAATTTCATGTTTGCGATCCGGGCCTTCTCGGACGCGGATAGGTTTGACAAAAGACTATTTGTATCCAAGATCGTTTTTCTGACTTTTCTTATTTAGGGTTTCATGGCTGAATCGCAAAGAGAAACTATAGTTTCGTCATGTGTCTGTCCGTGTGTCACAGCAATATATTTATGAAACTATGTAGTTTAAAATGAATAGTCCGATATAAACAGTGATCCTTTTTCAGGTGCTTAAAAATGGAGAGCTCTTGATAAATGAAACAACTTTTTTTACATTTCGTCTATAAAGTTTACCTCCATGTTTATAAAAAAATATACATCCACACATATACTCACGCCGTTAATTTCCATTGGGGTAGGCAGAGACTATCGATCGCCACTTTGTACGATCCTGGCAAACCTCTCTAGCTTCGTCTACATCCATCAATATTTTTATACATGCTCTTTTATTCTTCGTACTTCGGACGCCACACGAGCACACTTTCTATTTGGTTCAGGTGTGTCCTCCGAGGTCGTCCTACTCACATTACCTTCCACATTGGCTCTATAGATCTTCTTCACCAATTTCTTCACAATTATTTTTTACGCCGCACTTTTCACGAATTACGTGCTTTGCCAATGTTTTTACTCTACTTTCAATATCTTCATCACTCTTTCTTCACCAAACTTCTTGGATACATCATGGTTGGTGTAGTAATACTCTTACGACAATTATTTCCTGTTCTGACAAACTGAAATCTGTTCAACATCCGAACTACTACTCGAAAAGTAAATGAAAACGTAATAACTTACCTTAGTAGTATCTAATGTCGGCGTTCTCTGCAGTAAAGGTGGTTTTATGATATCATTGAAATAATTATCTGATTCGATCTCATTTTCTGACGAAAGTGGTAGATGACCACACAATACTATATTGTCCATTCCATTCTTCCTGAGCCAAAGACCACTGGTGTCTTGTAATAACGGCGAATTAAGACCTAATTTTAAATGATCCCCTTCTACTGCATAAATGTTATAGTTTCTGAAACAAAAACAATTTTATTATTAAAATTAAAATAAAATGCAACATTTGCTCTAAAATCACACACCAGATATAGTTACGGCTTTTTAATTAGATTTTTAGATGTACCACTATAGGTATTACTATCAGGTCTTAGAGTTTTTTACTTGGTATATTTAACTTGTAAATTTGTTGCCTAGTTTAATTTGGATCAAAGTCA
Source organism: Bedellia somnulentella (assembly GCA_963576735.1). NCBI lineage: Eukaryota > Metazoa > Arthropoda > Insecta > Lepidoptera > Bedelliidae > Bedellia > Bedellia somnulentella. The sequence goes on along the minus strand of OY755175.1, from coordinate 16,590,635 downwards.
GTTTGTTCAACATAATTAGAATGTTTTGCTTATGAAAACCTTATGTGGGGAATATTACTAATCAATTAAGGAAATTTTTTTTTTCGGGATGTCGCGGGTTTGCGGCCTGGTGGTGTCGAAAAATGTTTCTTTCCTTAATTGATCAGTTTGTTCAAATTCAAAAAGCATGTTCGACGACCAAAAGGGCAGTATGCTTATAGACGTTAGTGCTGCCGTTCTAAAACTAGAACAACTTCTGAACTGTAACAGTTAATGAACAGCTATTGAAAGTGAAGTATGTGGACATAATCAAATATAAGTTAAATACTGTGGAATCTTTGTATACATACATACATATACTCACGGCTATAAATCCCTAGATGGGGTAGCCAGAGCTAAGGAATTAAAAATTCCTCAGCCACTTTTAGAAAGTTAAGTGGGGAAAAGATGGTAAAATAAAGGTTGTTGGTGATGGGTCTCCAACCTCATCGCCCAAAAATCCCATAAAAGCCCCAATACCGTTAGTCGCCTCTTACGTACACCGACCGGAAGAAATGGGGTAGTGCTATTCTAAGCCGACACTTCACAGCTTTAATTCTTTGTATAATATTCATAAATGGTAAAAAATACAGGACAATAAAGGAAGTTGTAAAAAAGGCAATGTACCTATGTCTGACAGGAAGAGCAAATGAAAGCATCCCACTACCAGAGCCTATGTTGGCAGACTGAGCTATGTCGGCCGAATCACCCCCAGCTGCTATCACACATGAAGCAAAATTCACATGCAAATCATCTCCTTTTGGTGTTCTGTAGTGAACTCTATTAACTCTCTGAAAAGTTCCTGGTTCCACTCCTTCCATAAGCACATCTTGTTGTTCTTCCAAGTTGAAAGCAGTTACAGTGCCATGTATGAAGAAAACACCTAAGTCTTCAGCCTTCTTGACTAGAGCTTTGAGGAGTTCAAACGAATTGTATGTTCCTTCAAATTCTGTGCCAATACATCCTGAAATTGTTTAAATATATCATTTAGAAAAATATTACAACATATGCAGCTAAATTCTGATTATTCCCAAAAGGGGTTCCACTTGCTTTTATCTTACAATTCAAGTATTTGTTGTTATAAGTACCCCCTTTTTTGCCTTTTGTACTCACTCCTACCTGAATGTCATGTAATAAACAACAAACAAATCAGTTTAAGTTATGTAGGTTTCACAACTAAAATATTTACTAACTTGTCAATGACAATAGGCTATTTGACTAAGTTTTGAAAACTATCTTACGGTGTTAATATGTTGATAAGGAGCCCTAAAAAACTATTTTTCTGTCTTCATTTTAGCTATTTTATTAAAAGATCGCAAAAGAACATGCAATATTCCACCAATGAGCGAAGCGATACATAGTCAGTTTATGCGCAATCTATGTCATTATAGAAATAGCCAATCACAGTCATTAGTCACGTGACAGTTGCATCATAAATTGAACATTTTAGAAGATGGATTTTAGTGAAATAACGCAATATTTTTATCTCGCATTATTACATATTGCTCCAAAAAAGAAATATTAAGACAAATGAAATAAAAGAAATGTATATTTTCATTACAGTCAAATAGCCTATTGAGTTGATGTAACATCAAATAAGGGAAGATCGTACAAGTATAGACCACACAAAGTCAAGCTCAGTAGGTTTTATGCTAGTATTTATTTACTAGTTAGTTAGTGGTTATTAAGAAAAGAGAGATTTTTAAAAAGAGAGATATATTACATACATACATACATATACTCACGGCTATGAATCCCTAGAAGGGGTAGCCAGAGCTAAGGAATTAAAAATTCTTCAGACACTTAGTGGTTATTAACATCTTCATTTTTTTAAGACATGTTAATAGAAAAGTTTTTTACAATTTGGTCCTTGCTATTGAGTAAAAACTTAATACATTACCTAATTTAATGTCATCAGTGTTTATCCATGGATACTTAGCATTGATCATGTCTGGAGTAAGCAGTTTATTATTTACACCATATTCCCTTTGTATGGAGGTATTATCTTCTAAAACATCAGCATATTTTTCACCAGCAAGAATTAATAAATTTCTGGGACAGAACTTTAGGTCAACCTTTGGATCAATGTTTTTCTTTATATTTCTTAGAAACTCTGCTCCATGCAAAGACAGAAGAATATTCTCTGGGTAAGAGAAATGCTGATTTATTTCACCTAGGGATACTGAATTTCTTTTCGCATTTTGATACTGAAAGAGGTATTAATAATAATTTGGTTTGGTTATTGAAAGAATCATCACACCAGGAGGGTTTTGGAGTCCAATGTTAAATCAGTTTTGTTATATGGATATGAAATCTGGCTCATCAGGAATGACCTCTCTAATATTGGGAACTTTTGGCCAAAAGTATAATTAATACAGAGCTTTGGAGACTGAAAAAATAGAATACTATTGAGTCAGAGATCCATATGTGGAAATGCTGGGACACACTTTAAGGAGATCTGACTCATACCCTTTGAAACAGGCTATTTACAGGCAAACTGTAGGTACAAGAATAGTTGGTTGATAGTTGGAGAGCCATGTGGGAGGGATCTTGAAGGAAGGGGAAACTTGGGATTCTTATAATAAGGAATAAAATCAAATAAGAAACAAAAATCATTAGAGATTAGAAAAAATATATACTTAGTGCGAGCAGTGACAACATTTGTAGTGCATGAACAGATCTTCAAGATCATCAAGAGGTCATTGTTGGCATGTGTTACTGAGGGTGCATTGAGGTTAAGGTACAGAAACTTTTGCCAAAAATACGATAAAACAAAGTCATGATAGTAGAAGTCATAGGGTAATATATTTGTGAGATAAAGATGTAGATGAATCAATAATTACCGTAGGATCTTTTTCAATAACTGCAACACTGAGTCCCCTGCCACACCTCATTTTAAGCCAATAAGCCGTGGCAGCTCCTATAATTCCACCCCCAATAATAACCACATCTGAATGTTCCACAAAATAGCCAGGATCGTTGCCTATGTTTAAATCATACTTGAGAATTTCAACAGTTCTTTTAAAAGGGTTCTTCGATGGTGCGTAGTTGCGACACTGTATAAATTTTTGGTACACAAAAGTCTTGAATACTGTACGTTGAAACATTATTGTATTTATCTAATATAGAATAATTAACAAATGCAGAGAAACAACAAAGTGAATCTTTTTGTAACTCATGTATGAGATTGTTCGATTAACTGCAAGAAAATTACTATGCTAGTTTATTGAAGGTATTTTTAACTGTAATGTTAAATGTTTATATTCTACTCTGTATTAAATAGTCAATATAGTAGAAAAGAAAGATGAAATAAGTATTTAAGAGGCAGTGTTGCCAACAAGTCAAGACCGTATGTCGCCCAATTTTCAATGCTTGAGTAGCCTAAAGTAGCCCAAACCCGAAACTTAAATAAAAACCACCTTTTTAACTATTTACTTATGTATTTATATTATAACTTCCTGTACATACAATAAAATCAGTACTTAACACTTAAACAACAAGTCTTTTAAACTAGAGTTTGAAGTTATTTAAAGAAAATAAAAGTATCAAAACAGTGTTTTAAAGTTAAAGAAAGAAAAGATTTTAAATTGGCGTGTCCAAAGACTCATTAGCCAGACTCTAAAACATTATTCTGCTTGATCTGCTGCGAGCAATTTCTGTTCTTGCCCTGTTTTGTTATTACTCCTAAAGGTTAAGCGGATAAAAATTCCTGATTCGAATAGTTCTAATAAACATACTGATTCGAATATTCGGTTGATTTGAATTTAAATTTTTGCAACTCCATCTGTGATATTTTCACAGTATTGCCAACATGATCTCAGAGGTATTTAGAGATGAAACGTTCAATATGGGTGAAGGGTTTTGCCAAGGGGTTTGCCATCTTTTTATCTTGATTGTCGTATATCTTCTTATGGAGATTATTTTTTTGTGCTTATTTGTGTCGTAATTCGATTATAAATAAAAGTAAATTTAATCTTTTTCGAGTAGCCTAAACGGCGACCAGTCGCCTTTACGATTTTTTGGTCGCCGTTTTCCAATCTGAGTAGCCTAAATGGCGAAAAATCGCCTACGTTGGCAACACTGTTAAGAGGTTATTTTTTTGTTGTCATTGTTTTTTTATTTAGTGATGTTCAACTATTATTATCCACTCGGGCTGATTAGAAATCAACTCGGGTCGACCCCAGTTGTCTATGCGCTGACTCGAGGTTGAAACCCACCGCGCTGCTCCACCGTGCTTGTACCCAAATGGCTCGAAAATAGGTATACATATGCATAACAGAAATGCTGACCCCTGGAAATTCTTTGATTTGATTTTAATCTTACTGTTTAAAGGCAATAAAATATAAAATGTGCTAAATTTTCATGACTACTGAGTCTACTGGCCAATGAGAGGTTTTCTTTTTGAGAAATAAAAAAACAACATAGTTTCCTAGAGCTCTGTAGATGGCGTTGATGTAACTACGTTACTTACTTCAAACTTTCTTTGTGGCGTCAGTCGTGTTGCTACAATAATTTCGCCAATGTCAACTTTAAAAACACGTATCACATCACCATGTACCCATTGCGCTTTACGATTTTCATCTTTAGGAAAAAAATGTATTCTTTCATTTTTACATAAATCTACAAGGCACAGACTCCTCTTCTTTTTTTCTAGGGACATTTTCTTTTTGGCGAGTGAAAACAACAAAAAGAATGTTAAATATAAATACCGTCTTTGTTTATTTACTTTTAAGCTATCTTGGTTTAAACTGATATTTATTTAGACTTTCAAATCAGAACGTTTTTATGTACGTTCCGTTTTACGATATCATTACATCCAAGTGTGAAAAACGGTGTGACGTTCCGTTCCTACCAGTAACATAGCAAGTCTGGCGCCATCTATCCTGAGAACAGGGAAGAAGAAAAAAAGAAAAAATGGAAAACCTCTCATTATATTATATCAAACAAAAGGCAGATATCTTATGGGCTCGCGCGTTGTGAAGACTCAAATTAAATTCGTCCTAATTGGAACGTCTTTTCGTAGTGTGCGTCGAGCGCTATCTCTTTCATTTGCATCCTCTTTCGCAACTTTTGTTTTACGCACTAGTAAAAGTTGTCAATGTTTGCAGTTTCGGATAGAGAACAGATTTAAGCGCAATACACACAGAGCAAACCGGGCCGCCCGCCGACATTGCCGGCCGACACAACCCGGCGGCTTGTCCAACCGTTGCCTGGAAACTTGACAGCGGATAGAAGTTGCCGACAAATGTCAGCGGACCGGCGCGGCGGCGGGCTAAGTGTGTGTTGCGCTTAAATCTGTTCTCTATCCGAAACTGCAAACATTGACAACTATGAAGGTAACATATCGGTAATTAAAATACAATATATCATTGCTACTGACTATCAAATTGGAAATGCTTATCTTACGAACCCCGGGAGCGTGCCAGTTCCAGGCAGCGGTCGCCCCTCGGGCGGTCGATCGTGCGTGTAGCGGATGCCACTGTATGTGTAGTAGTGAACAGAGTAAACACGTACTGGTCCGGTATCACACAGGGTGTACAGGGTTGTGTAACTCTCAATTCATCTCCATGGCTCTTCAACTTGTTCTTGGATGAATGTTTGCAATAACTGCGTAATGTGATTATTGACTGAGAATGAGAGTTTCGTCTTTAAATGTCTCTTATACGTTGATGATAAAGTGTTACTTGCATCAACGGCGAATGAGGTGCAAGATATTGTGAATATTGTACGTACGTCTTTTGAAAGAAGAAGGGAATGATGATGTAAGTGGAATAACTGAAAGATTCTGTATATCTGTAAAGTTTGTTAACTAGGGACAGAAACAGTGGGGATCAAAAAAATACTTAAAAAGGGAAATGCTGTGAATGGAGTCATAAATAATCAGATTTTTAGCCCCGTGTTTTCTGAAAAAGCTGGAATGGTAGTACAAAATGCTTTTCTGGTTTCTTTGCTGATTTATAGACGTAAATGTTGGGCATGGTAAAAGAGACAGTAATGTAGATTGAATGGAGAGGAAATTATATCCCTCAGAAGTAGATGTAATGTAAGATTTGGCTGTTAAATGTGAAAGAAAGATGAAAATGGCCAAATGCGTGCGGCTCGCCCTTGGAGGGTTTCATAATAGTAGTAGCAAGTATAGGTAAATGAAGTGATATATTGAGAAAAACATGTTTTGGAAACAAAACGCAAACTTATCATTGTTTTTGTATTAAAGATCTCCATAACGACCGGTCCTGCGCTGCTCTCATACATCAGTTCCCCGCGACCTTGACCAAGTCGTTGGTATACCTTGTGGGGGCCTCCCCACACTGCGTCGTCCGGTACGTGGCCGCCACTCCAGAACCTCCGAGCCCCAACGCCCATCGGCTTTGCGTGCAATGTGCCCTGCCCATTGCCACTTAAGTTTTGCAACTCTTCGGGCTATGTCAGTGACCCCGGTTTTTCTACGGATCTCCTCATTGCGGATTCGATCACCTAGTAAAATTCCTAACATAGCCCTCTAGTTTACAAAAATTAAATATAAAACTATTTTTACTTTTACCAATTTCCTATCATCCATCCTTTCTATGTGCCCAAACCATCTCAACATTCCTTTTTCTATCTTTCTTACAATATCATCTTTCACACCACACTTTTCACGAATAACACTATTTCTCACTCGGTCACACAATCTAACATTACAAATTTTTCTGAGGGACCTCATCTCTACTGCATTCACTCTGCTCTCATGCTTCTTCTGCCACACCCAACATTCGCTTCCATACATAAGCGTAGGAACAAGAACAGCATCATGCACAGCCATTCGGGCCTTTTCAGACACCGATTGACTGATCATTAGGCTATTCATTGCTCCATTTACCGCATTACCCTTTTTCACTCTTCTTTCAATGTCTTCATCACATTTTCCATCCCTTGTAAACAAACTTCCCAGATATACAAACTCCTTCACCTGTTCCACATCCTTACCATCAATTGCAATCACGCATTCTGTCACATCTTCCTGTCTCTCAAAAACCATCGTTTTGGTCTTATCCACATTCACCCTCATTCCCTTTCTTACAAAAGACTCACATGCAATATTCATCATCTCTTGCAACTCTTCTGCCGATGATGCAAGTAGCACTTGATCGTCAGCATACAAGAGGCATTTAATGATGAATCCACCCATTCTTAGTCCATAATCACTTTCACGCAACTCTGTCAAACAGTCATCCATGAACAAATTGAAGAGCCACGGAGAAGCTACACATCCCTGTCGGACACCCCTAGAGATTCCGAACCAGTCAGTGTTTTCCCCGTTTACTCTTACACATGCACTAGAATCCTCATAGAGTGATACTAATGCACGTATAAGTTGACTCCCCAAACCGAACTTGGATAACACCTCCCATAAACAGTTTCTTACCACCCTATCATACGCCTTCTCTAAATCAATGAAGGAGCAATACACCTTTTGGTTCTTAGCTAAGAACTTTTCGGTGATGCTCCTTAGAGAGAAGATTTGATCCATACATCCCATTCCTTTCCTAAATCCCGCTTGCACATCCCATATTTTCTCATCAGTTTCATTCATCACTCGTTCAATCAGTACCTTAGCATACAATTTACCAACAATGCTGAGTAAGCTGATGCCGCGGTAGTTTTTAGCCTCTTGGTGTGACCCCTTTCCTTTATATAGAGGCACAATCACCGCCTTGCACCAGTCTCGTGGAACTTTGCCACTCGACCAGCATTTTTGGAAAAGGAAGTACAACCAAGAAGCCACCAACCCTTTACCAGCCCTCAGCATTTCGATAGTAATCCTTCCCTAATTTCATACTTTTCATTGCTTTCATTATTTCTTCCATACTAATCTCGCTGTCACTAAATTCACCCATCTCCCCGTTCCCATCAACATTACTGTCGATTGGCGAAGAAATGGATGCATCCTCTTTCTCAAACAGTCCCTCAAAATAATTCTTCCATACCCGTTTCATGCTACTTTCATCCGTCGCCAATTCACCCTGTTCATCTCTTATCACACTCACTTTCGTGTTTTGGGAAACTCCCTTTTCTTTCCGGATATACTTCCAGAATAACTTTTGGTTATTCCAGAAATTATCAGAAAGTTTCCTCTCACACCACTCTTGCAAATCCCGCTTTTTCTTTTCTATTTTCTTCTTTACCTCATTCTTAACTCTCTTATATTCATTAGGGCATGGATTCCGGAATTCCGAAATTTCGTAACTCCGGAATTTCGGATGATTTTTTACAATATTATAATTCCGGAACTGAACTCAATATCGCAATCCAATATTCAAACAATTATTTGTAAGTTATGGTACCACAATAATCAAATTTTCATAATTGTAGTATAAATTTCGTACTCTCTTGCGAAATTAACCGTACCTAATTTATATTTCTTTCTAGTTTAAATTGATTTAAAGTTCAGCCATACCTCTTGTCCATACAAACGTAGAACAGTGCTAACTCTCTGAGGTATAGATGGAACTTTAAAATTCAAATAAGTATGACATAATTTAATGAATATCTAGGTTTTTATTGGAAAACATTTGCTGTTTAATTTATTACTTGTAAGGGGTCGTTCAAATATTACGTAAGCAGATTTATTACAATTATTTACCCCCCCATCCCCCTTGTCAGCAAAAGTAAGCAAAGCTCTTACCCCCTCCCCCTATGCTTACGTAAACATTTTTATATATTTTTTTATATTGTTATTATTATAATTTTAAAAATAAGAAAAAAGATTAGGATAGAGATTAGATTTGACACAAAAAACTGACGCAAGATTTTTGTCCCCTACTCAATATGTAGCGAGGGACATAACTATTGCCGTTTAGTGTCGGCTTAGAATAACACTACCCCATTTCTACCCGTGGGTGATCGTAAGAGGCGACTAAGGGTATAGGGGCTTTTTAAGTGATTTTTGGACGATGTGGTTGGAGACCCGTCACCGAAAAAATTTATTATTATCGTATTTTCCCCAATCAACTTCCAAAAGTGGCTGAGGAATTTATCATTCCAAAGCTCTGGCTACCCCGTTAAGGGATTTATAGCCGTGAGTATATGTATGTAGTTTTTAGTTTTTAATTTTAATTTGTTAATAATTTCCTCTTTTTGATTTTGTGTTTCTTTGTAAACATTTAAGGTATTATTTTTATTGTTTTTTTTTATTTTTACTGTTTTTTTTGTAGTTGTAAATATTTTGTTTAACTTTTGTTTTTTTTGGTTTGGTTATTATTATTTTTGTGTTGCATATCTGTTGTGCCATATTTACGGCGAATAAATGTATTTCTTCTTCTTCTTCTTCTTCTTCTATGTATGTATGAACATAACTAACTAATTTTAAACTTTTGGTACACTTATTAAATTCAAATCCATGATTATAAGTTTTCGATGACATTGGATTGCTTGGATTGCTGCTCAGTGTTGCAAGTATGCTCACTTTCATCTGATTTTGGAATGTCTACGTTCTAGTGATGTAACGAATATTCGCATTTGCATTCGCATTCGCGAATATTCGCCTTTTTTTCTATATTCGCATTCGCATTCGCATTCGTGAATATCTTTTGAATAAATTGCGAATACGAAATTGCAAAAACATAGAATTTTATGACAATATTAGGTAAATTTTACAGAAACAAAATAATTTTATTACTAATATTTTCTTTTTAATTGTAAAACGTTCGAACTTAACATCTTTTTCTTTTTAGAATTTACATAATATAACATCTTTTTCTACATATTTTTCTTTATAAGATTTTGTTCTAAGAAAAAAAATCTTATCTTTATTTTCTTTTTAAAAACTGAGCAACATAAACTTAACTGCAGCTTACTTAGCCGCAGTAGCGCTGCGCGCGCCCTGCGCTCTACTTGGATCATAGACAAATGGCGCCAAATTTACATACATACTCTCACGCCGTTAGTTCCCATTGGGGTAGGCAGAGACTATCGATCGCCACTTTGTACGATCCTGGCACACCTCTCTGGCATCGTTTAAATCCATCAATCTTTTCATACATGCTCTTTTATTCTTCATACTGCGGACACCTGCCTTTTTGAGCACATTTTCTATTTGATCCAAATGTGTCCTCCGAGGTCGTCCTCTACTAACATTACCTTCCACATTGGCTCTACATATCTCCTTCACCAATTTACTGTCATCCATCCTCTCTATGTGCCCAATCCATCTCAACATTCCTTTTTCTATCTTTCTTACAATATCATCTTTCACACCACACTTTTCACGAATAACACTATTTCTCACTCGATCACACAATCTAACATTACAAATTTTTCTGAGGGACCTCATTTCTACTGCATTCACTCTGCTCTCATGCTTTTTCTGCCACACCCAACATTCGCTTCCATACATAAGCGTAGGAACAAGGACAGCATCATGCACAGCCATTCGGGCCTTTTCAGACACCGACTGACTAGACATTAGACTATCCAGTACGCCATTTACCGCATTACCCCTTTTCACTATTCTCTCGATATCTTCATCACACTTTCCATCCCGAGTAAACAAACTTCCCAAATATACAAACTCTTTCACTTGTTCCACTTTCTTACCATTAATCTCAATCACGCATTCAGTCATATTCACCTCTCTCTCAAAAACCATAGTTTTTGTTTTATCCACATTCACCCTCATTCCCTTTTTTTCAAAAGACGCACATGCAATATTCATCATCTCTTGCAGCTCTTCCACCGATGATGCAAGTAGTACTTGATCGTCGGCATATAAGAGGAATTTAATTATGAATCCACCCATTCTCAATCCATAACCACTTTCACGCAACTCTGTTAAAGAGTCATCCATGAACAAATTGAAGAGCTACGGGGAAGCTATTTGAAACCTGTATATTCGCATTCGCATCCGCATTCGCGAATGTCACCAACAGATATTCGCATTCGCATTCGTATTCGCGAATGCTTAAAAACTGACATTCGTTACATCTCTACTACGTTCGTTCTCTACTCAACTTAACTCAAACGTCCACGCTGTATATCCCTGAATAGGAGGCAGGCCTATTGCCGTTTTGTATGAATATACTGTCACTTGACTAACTACAACTTAGCCTTTGTGGGTATCCTTTAGATAATTTAAATCTTTTTGTTCATGAAAACCTCATGGGGGGATTATTACTAATAAATAAAGAATAAATAAAGGAAAGAAAAATTTCGACACAGGCGAGAGAATTTCGCGCTGGCAGCCATTGACACGGTAGCTCAATTGGCAAGAGCGACGGGGGCGTATACCCGAGGTCGCGGGTTCGAATCCCGCCTGTGTCGAAATTTTTCTTTCCTTTATTTATAATTCTTTATTTATTAGTAATAATCCCCACATGAAGTTTTCATGAACAAAAAGATTTAAATTATGTGAAAGTTAGGCGTTTTCAACATTTGCATTCTATCTGAAAAGATAGACAAGTGGCCTTCCGAATTAGTAAAAAATTCGGAGGTAGGAAACGCAAACACTACTAAAACGTGTAAAAGAAACAAAAGATAGAAGAATTTCGCGCTGGCAGCCATTGACACGGTAGCTCAATTGGCAAGAGCGACGGGGGCGTATACCCGAGGTCGCGGGTTCGAATCCCGCCTGTGTCGAAATTTTTCTTTCCTTTATTTATCCTTTTGATGTTTTCCCTCACCGTTAACAACCGTGTTTACTTTCTTATGAATTTTCTCGATGTGAAGATTAAGTAACTTGACGGAAGCATGATAAAGACCACACGTTTGCATGTTCGACCTTGGTTGTAAAATAACTAACATGACATAAACGTTCACGCCAAATATCCCCGAAGGGTTTGGCAGAGGTGCTAATACTTCTTAACATCACGTGACTTTGTCACCTGGTATTCAGAGTACCCACGTTTTTGTACTCACGTGATAGGGGGCAGGCCTATCGCCGTTTTGTACGAATACACTGTCACATGACTAAGTACAACTCAGCCATATGTGGGTTTCCTCACGATGTTTTCCTTCACCTTTAACAACCATGATAAATTAACCACACATATGTCTTTAGAAAAGACAAATTGGTGTAGGCCCGACCCGGGATTTGAACGTCGAACGGGGTTTGAATTTGAAAGTGGTTTGCACGATAATCGGTGTTCTACCCATTGCGATATCACGGTTTGGCAAAATAACTACCGATGACGTAATCATCATCTAGACTCCCCTACCCCCCATGTCATCCAAAATAAGCAAAATAAAGACCCCCCCGCCCCTCCATAGTGCTTACGTAATACTTGAACGGCCCCTAAGCCACAAAAATGTCCCTGATTCAAATCCAGCAATACATTCATATGAATACTTTTTCTCAACCAGTATTTGCGCAAAACCATTTTTGTATGGAGAAACCACTTTGTCAACGGAGTTTGCCCTCTCGGCTAGCGTCACCTTAAAGTTTAAACCTATTTTCATGAGCTGAGACAGAAGAGGAGAACTTGTTCATTATGAGTTGTTGAATCTTATATTCAACATAATTTATTAGATAGTTATTTAGTAAGCTTCATTGCAATGGCTAATAGCTAACACTTGTTGATTTTGCTACAATTTATATTACTAATAATTAAAGGAAAGAAAAGGGTATACGCCCCCCCGGAGGTAGGGAACGCAAACACTACTTAAAAGTGTAAAAGAAACAAAGGATAGAAGCCATTGACACGGTAGCTCAATTGGCAGAGCAACGGGGGCATACACCCGAGGTCGCGGGTTCGATTCCCGCCTGTGTCGTAATCCTTTATTTATTAGTAATAATCCCATGAGGTTCTCTTTATGAAAAACATTCAAACAATTTATATTATTGAAAAGTTGTATATTTTTGTTTTTTTTTCATTAAATATTCTTAGAAAAACTAGTATTTTTTATTTATAAATTTTTATAATAAGGATTTCATTGACAAAACATTTTAATGCCTCTTTATTAATTTTATAATTTACTATACTTTTTTCTAATTCCGGAACCAGTTCCGGAATTCCGGAATCAAACCAGTAGTATCGTAACTCAGTTCCGGTATCGAAAATCATCCGATATTACATGCCCTAATATTCATCTTCACTTTTCTGCACTACATCGTCAGTTACACTCGCATCCATCCGTTTACTAGCTTTAATCGCTAGTAAATCTAACCACGCTTTCTTCTTATCTCCCACCGCCTCTTTCACAACTTTATCCCACCAACTTGTTGGTGGTCTATATGACCTTTTACACACTCCACAAACTTCCGTCGCACATTCAACCATCGTCGATTTGAGCACATCCCATACTTCTTCTATTTCCATTTCATCCTTCATCTCCACGCAACTTAGTCTATCATCCAATTTCCTCAAGTATTCATCTCTGATATTTTCATCTTCTTGCAGTTTTTCTACTTTTATTCTCGCAAAATCCGTTGTTGACACTTTAGGCCTGTGACGCCAACGCGTGCACAGACCCCTTAATCGTGATATAACGAGAAAGTGATCTGTTCCAACGTTCGTGCCCCTATAGACCCTGGTGTCAACAACTTTTGCTCTCAGCCTTTCATCAACTATCACAAAATCAATCATACTTCTCTCGCTTCCCCTCTGTCTTGTATACATATGGATATCTTTGTGTTTAAACAACGTGTTTGTAACACAAAGATTCCTCTCGAAACATACCTCAATCAATTTCTCACCATTCTCATTCACCCTTTGATCACCATACTTTCCTAAAACTCTTTCTCAACCGTTGCGTGACACACCAACCCAGCCATTAAAATCTCCTAACATTACAAGTCTCTCATTCTGATCACACCCATTCACAACATCGTCTAACAGATTCTAAAACTCCTCCCTCTCGGATAGGGATCTAGACATGTCCGGAGCGTATACGCAAATTATGCGCATCCGGACTAGTCCCAATTTCACCTTAATCCACAGGAGCCTTGGACTCACACATTCGTAATCTTTCATACACTGAGCCATCCTTTCAGATATCAGAAGTCCCACTCCTTGGCTAGCTCGGTCACTGTCAGCGACTCCAGACCAGATTGCTGTAGTGTTGCCAAGTTGTGAAACTTCCTTTCCCTTACGCTTCGTCTCATTTACACAAAGAAAATCCAGTTTTCTTTCTTTCATAATCATACATACTTCATCTAATTTTTCAAACATTCCTCCACATACATTCATCGTACTGAAGCGGGTCTCTTTAGCCCACTTTTCGCCCCGTGAGCAACCATGGCGTGATGAGTGGCGAGCTACATCGCCGCCTCCGTGTTTACTAAAATTTGAACACATATTGGACCCACGAGAAGCAAGGGAAGTAAACTGTCCACCTAGCCAGAGCCCCGCTTGACTAGGTAAGGTTATTTAGTACCCGGAGTGCACCAAGCTCCGGGACGGCGGCACGCTAGCGACCAGACTCACCCCTGGCCATGCATCCCTCGGCGCGGCAGACCTTGGATTGGTGTAAGAGCGAAGATAAAAGCCCTAGTCCCTTAGTCGACTTCTACGACACCCACGGGAAGAGATGGGGTAGTGCTATTCTAATGGGGGAAAGTAAGTGGCGAAAGAGGTATGTAGAGCCAATTTGAATGATTGATATAAAATGAAATTGTTCTACAAAAATGAAACTTACAAAGTCAAAAAATTAAAACAGCCTGTAATGAGAAGAATAATGAATGTGAGAAAAGTAAGAGATATTTTTCAGGATCGTGAAAAGTCTCTGTCTACCTCAATGGTGACAAAGGGCAAAAGTATTAGGAAGTAATTATTTCATGAAAACCAAATATAACCATTTGATCCGATTATCAATTCAAAAACCTCCCCAAAAATGATTTTTTGTTAACTCGAGTTATCCCGAGTTTGAAAAAAATCCTTGGTATCACATTTTTTTCTCGTTTCCATGAAATATCGGACTCGGGACAGGCGAACATGTTGGTTCCCCGCTCGTTTGTGGCAAATCACATATCGTGCTTGCCAAGTTGCCAATAAATTATGAAAAAAATTGCGGATATGATAAAAGGCGGGAACAAGAAACTTCAGAAAAAGCGAAAGCAAATATAATAAAATTTGTAAATTTCAGTGTATTATATATTTGTAATAGTCTAGCTGGGTAGTAGGTAAGTTTATTTGTTTACTTTTATCTTTTCCTCCAGATGATCATGTCGGAAAATCCTGTTCTCAGGATGTGACATATCTGCTATTGACACAGACAGAAAGGTACGGTCGATCAAATCAATTAAATAAATTGAAACTATCTCTTAAAAGGAACTCGCAGCTTTTAAGGGAACATTGGGCGATGCGGTTTGAGACCCATCACCAAGAACCTTTATTTTACCATCTTTTCCCCATTCAACTTTCCAAAATTGGCTGAGGAATTTCTATTTCCTTAGCTCTGGCTACCCCTTCTAAGGATTTATAGCCGTGAGTATATGTATGTATGTATGCATCTCGTAAATGACCCTATGGCAACTATATTGTGTCGCCATTGTAATAAGAAATGGAGGCTTCAAAACTCGACAAACCACAAATGAACACTCTAAATATACTTCTGAAGCCGATCTCACTCCTATTAATAATCCTGGTGTAAATGCTCCTGCTGAATCAGTCAGTGTAGTGTCGGCTTAGAATAGCACTACCCTATTTCTTCCGGTGGGTGTACGTAAGGGCAACTAACGTTATTGGGGATTTCTGGACGAAGCGTTTGGAGACCCATCACCAACAACCTTTATTTTACCATCTTTTCCCCACTCAACTTTCCAAAAGTAGCAGAAAAATTTCTGATTTCTTGGCTCTGGCTACTCCTTCTAGGGATTTATAGCCATGAGTATACGTATGTATGTATGTATAATTCAGTTGGTTCTCAAGTTTCTGAGCCAAGGTTAGGACGAAATGCTTATGAGTATGATGTTGGCTCATTTATTGTATTATACTAGTAAGTTCAAAGTTACAGTTTTGAAATTTGTGTGTCTTTATTTATAGATGGTCTCTGAGCAAAAAAGATAATTGAAGGGGCAAATATTTTATTTTTATTTTATTTATTTTAAAAAAATTTACAGGGCATAAGACCTACCTACTCATAATTTAACTTTCCATTAGTTAAACAGAAATGAATTACCTACTTATGTTTGTAAAATATACGATATTTAAATTTTCCCGGGATTCAGATATCTTTATTTTAACTAATATTATAACTTACCTAGTATATCAAAACTCTTTCAAGCCTTACACCCCCATTTCATCCCCTTAGGGATTGTATTTCCAAAGTTAGTATTTATATTATTTTATCATAATAAGTTTTTAGTTCTCGCTAACGTAATATAAGGAGACCCATATTAAAATATCACGTCTCTAGATACAGTAGTTTCAGCTGCGATTGATTGATTCAGATCGGTCACTCAGTTTTGCCTTCAATATTTAATAATTTAAATTAATCCATAACCTTTTTCATCAATTTACCATCATCCATCTTCTCTATGTGCCATTTTCAGCCCATAATAGCTTTCCCTCTCTAAATTCCGCTTGCAGATCCCATTCATTCACCACCCTATGTTCACCAGCTATGTTTTTTCGAGAAACAGAATGTATGGCACGACTAGATATCAATATTTTTTTTAAAACATATTTCTATACTTACATTACAACATATACTTACGGATCTGATCTGCATACCTGCCAATTCTCCTCATCTGCTTCCAACGATTGCAACTGATCAACCAGTGCTTAACTTCCACAAACATCATGCGATTAATTCCACTGAATTATCCATGTCTAATGGTGGTTAGAAACCTAATTTAGATATTTTTATACATATTAACTCTAAATATAACTTTTTTTTAAAGTAATTCTTTGTATGATATAAATCTCGTTACTTTCCTATGTAGTTTAAAAGTGGCTGAGGTTTTTTTTTTATTACTAAGCTCCGGCTACCCCTTTTAAATTTATAGCTGTTAGTATATGTATTTATAAATATCCAGACGCTTCTGATATTATCAGGTACGCTGTGAGTTATATAGATTGTGAAGCATTTTGTCATCGAATTTATTGAATACTTATTCGTAAACCGCAGCATGCACCTTATCACATCGACTTAACTTAGCAGTCGAGTATGTGTACAGGATTATTCTCTACACATACAACGCTGTGTAGTGTCGGCTTAGAATATTTTCCTCACTCAATTTCCAAATGTGGCTGAGGTACTTTTTATCCCCATGCTTTTGCTACCCCTTCTAGAGATTCATAGCCGTGAGTATATGAATGTAGGAACATAGCATGACTCTTCTCATAGCAAGTATTTCCCGTTCAGGGCCTGGGCTAGCAGCGACTTAATCAAAGGCTAACCCTCTTAGCTGTACTCATTAACAAGAAAAACCCTATCGAAAGGGAAAACAAAATAAATTCTTCCATATTATAGTGCTTACCCCTTTGATTAATGGGTTAAATGTAATGAAGGTTTTATAAGCCCATTTGTTCTTTTTTATGATGATTCAATAAATAAATGATATAATTTAATTTCCATTTCAAATCTTATTCAAAATACAGAAGGTAAAACCCCGTGGGTACTCTGAGAGGGTTGCCCTTTCTACGCGTTTTATTATATTTGGGGTATTTCATCGGTTTAATATACTCACTCTGTAAAAAAAACTCCAAAAACTATTATGCTTAAACGCTTACAATTTCTCAATCAAATGTTTTAGTGTTTTCTGCTTTATAACTTGCTATCATTAGCGTCATACTACGGTTACAGGATATTCACCTCAAAATGAAACTGCAAAAGTCACATATTCAGTTGTTTATTATCTATACTGTACTCAAAATTGATCCGAAGATCACATCACATAGTAATTTCATAAATAACATTACAATGTCATGTACTTTCTGTGATTGTTCGTGAATAAAAAAAATGTTCACAATATAATAACATGTGTTCACTGGACCGGTTTACTTTAAGTAGACTGTGTGTATTACAATATAGGAGACGTTGACACCCAACACTTATATCTTATGTCTTCAAACATATTATAATCAATTATTGTTGCAGTTCAATTTTTTTTTATATATTTACAGTTTTACATTTTTTTTTGTGATTTACAAATAAATTCTTGAATATTTTAATTAGGTCATCATCATTATTCCCATTTGGATTTACAATAACAGTACTTTATAGTTAAAATATCACAAAAATGAAATATACATACATTATGTGTAAGACACACGCAACATTAGAAATACAACAAAAGGAAAGTATATAAAATCCACTAGAAACGTTGGGCCAGACGAGTCCCTTCTTAACAGGAAGGATACTTTCGATGTTTCTTTCGTAACGGCAATTTTATACCATAATTATCACACTAATTTAATTACAAAAGTAATCCATTGTCTTACAATAAATGCGTCAGATCATAAATTTTGGTAAATAATAATATACAAAGGCAACAAAATAATAATAATCGAAATGATAAATTCAACAAACGAATAGAGATAATGAATTGATTAGTTATAATAATAATATTCCGAGTGACGAGTGCCGTATCCATACAGCGGTGCTCACTCTGCTCACATAACAACCGAACAAACATGCGCGTCCTGCGAGTTTGACTCCGACCACGCTCGACTCCACGCGACCACTTCTATCGATATGGCATTCACTTACGATACGACAATAAATATATCATTACACGCTTACACCTTAATCACTTGTTTAATTCCGACGCTAGGAATTATCTCATAATATATACCTAAAAATATAATCACGGCACAAGTATCCCTCCGACTAAATTACTAACGTAGTGTCACTTTATCAGGATTTAGAATCAAATATGTATTATGTATCTTAAATATTTCATTATTAATATATCATTATCAAAATATCCACTAAATGGTAGGAATAAATCAAATTATTAATATTTTATTCTAATATTAATCGCATGACTGATCAACAAAAAGGATATGGACTAGGAATAATTTTAGGCGTTTGGCTTCTGTGGCCTTCGCCGCGTGTCGCTCGGCGCGACTCAGCCGTCGCGTGACGTCACTACTCGCCGCCACTAGCTCGGGAGCCGCGGACCGACCTTTGTGCTTCGATCAACGACGCTGTCGTCTAACAATGAATATCTAGCAAAATCTATCAGGAATAAAAG
Source organism: Bedellia somnulentella (assembly GCA_963576735.1). NCBI lineage: Eukaryota > Metazoa > Arthropoda > Insecta > Lepidoptera > Bedelliidae > Bedellia > Bedellia somnulentella. The sequence continues at coordinate 16,571,503 of OY755175.1, read as the reverse complement.
CCGACAGTCTATCCTAGAATTTAAATAGCTTGGAAGTATGCCTTCTTCGTTTTAATATTGTCCAATAAACTTTTCATTGTATTTAATGATCGTTTCCTATCACTGTACGTGTGTCGTCAACTATTCTACTGTGAGGAGGGCGTGCTGAGACGAAGGGGGGGGGGGGGTTCGTGTCGCGGGAAGCGGATACTCTATTGGTGTTTCTTTACGGGTCGCTTATACCTATACTAGTGTAAAACTTTTTACCTACAAAACATAACGTTATAGTACATAATGACAAATAAAAATATTTAATAAACGTAATTCTCACAAAATGCTCACAATAGGAGTCGCTGCGGCCAGCGTACGGAGGAACTGATAACGCGTAAGGTATGTAAATGGGTGGTGTAACCTCGCTAGACGGGCGGGGGGCGGCGGGGGCGCTAGGGGGGCGCGGCGGCGGGCGGCAGGTGCACGGGGATGTGGTAGTAGCGGCACAGCGCGCGCCGACACGCGCCCGCCGCCGCGTCGCGACACACCACCACGCGGCTGCCCGCCGTCTGCAGCCCGCACCCTGCCGACACACACACACTTAGCACATTTCAACACATGCTGCGTGCGCTTCCGCATATGTCACACCAACATACTAAACGTATACAGCACAGGCTGAAGTGCACCGAATCGAAAACAGCGCTTGCGAAAATTAGTAGCAAGAATGTGTTTCGATTCGGCGCTCTTTCTTGTCTAATGAACGCGATTGAATAGACATTGCTAGGTTTACGACCGATTTCTGAATTGAGTACTCCAGCTGAGAACAACTTAAGTATCGTTCTGTCACATTGAAATCTTAACAACTGAATGAGATAAAACGATACTTAAATCGTTCTCAGCTTGAATACTCAATTCAGAAATCGGGCGTTACTAACTTATTTTATGCCCCAAATTCAGGACGGAAAAATATCAGGCTCTTATAAAGTAAATTAAGGACCATAAATTTCGAGGTGTAACAGCTAGTATTGATAGTTGTAGGCCTCTTAGTAAAACTTTATTATTTAAGAAAATGTTTATCGTGTAAATTAACAAGAATAAATCAAATTATGCCTACCGACTAGTTCGGTTTGTACTGTTGTAGAATGAGAAAAGGAATAGGCACTTTGATATTGTTCTTAATACAATCAATTGAATTTAGAGAAGATCATCTAAAAGTAGTCAACATAGACATGCTGTTTATTCTATTAAACGGGCACTAGACAGAATTTTAAACTAATGTTTTCATTATAAATGGGGCACAAGTTTCATAAATGTTTTAACTAAGTAATTATCGGAAATTATTAAAATATCTCCGTAAATTATTCTCGCTTTAAGTATGTTTTCAAAACAAAATCAGAAACGTTCCTTTATAGGAAACTTTTGTAATCTAACGATTCCAAAACCCTTATGATTGGTTTGGTGAAATTAAGTTTTTATGTGAACAAATTACAAACATTACCCAAACTTGGTGAAAACAGAGATTATATTTTTCTTTTCTTTTTTTTATTAAGACTTCAAGACTAGATCTAATAAACATTATTTTAAACAGTATCAACATAAACAAAATCTACACAATTTAAAAACTACGATAGAGTATTCTAATATTTCTAACTACAAAACTACATATAATATCTAATCCATTTATATTTCAAGTAAAAAATACATGCAAAAGTATGACTAGAATATCAAGTAAAATGTGAAGGGACAAAGAGTCAATCAGAATTATTTTCATTCTACGCGTATTTGTAAAATTTTCTCAATAATTTTCGTCTTTCGGAGACTTTGAAATTGAAAAGAAAAGAAGAAAATGTATGTTTACCTTCTCGAATATGTACAAATCTGCACGTCCGTCTATTGCATCCGTGCCGATTAAAATCTTGGCACACCGGGAGGGTGTCCAGTAACTGCGGAACATAAAAACATACATTAGAAAACATTCACTAATATCACACACACACACACTAACGTACAGTTGATTACTTAGTTGTCAAAATGGCGGTAAAATAAAACCTTATAATAATTAGGCCACTTCTCAATAAATTATTGTCATATTCATCTTTCTTAAATAGCACCTTCTCAATGTAAAATCACAATACTCGTTATAAAATAAGAAAAATATTTCATGGCATGATTAAAAAATATTAGGTTTCAATAAAAATTAGTAAAAACATATTATCCGTAAAACAACTGTACGAAAGTGGATGTTGCCAGATTTAAAACTAAACATCGACTTCACAAATTGTGGAACAGTTTCACCACACATTGATGACACGTGTTAATACGTAATTGATACGAGGAAATTCAAGGAATTACTAATGTATCTTAAAAAGATAATATGTCTCGGTACTGTGATGTTTTTGGTAATAATTATTTGTTATGCAATAAAGCAGCTCATAGATTGATTCTCTTAAAGTTATTTGCTCATGTTTTAATTATAGTTTAAAAATATAAAGATACCATGAGATCATTTGTTCGATTTTTGTTCTGGCTGCTACTTTACCAATCCAATCCTGAGACGATTATCTTTCATTGACTTCTACAAGTTGTGAAGAAGAGTTAATAGTGTTAATATAATCTATATCTAAATGCTGAATACATTCATACGTCAAACAGAATGTTTTCTCCATTTCTCAGCTTCTGAAAAACTCGCGCTCGAATAGCGATTGTAATATTAAAGAGCACTTATCAAGTACGAAAACTTAACCTATAGCCAATTCGAATATGTAGTATGTAGTCTTATCGATGCGTGTTTTTTCTCATAGTTAGAGGGGCGTTTTAGAGAGAATAGTAAGTAAGGCACCGGGACACACAAATGCGGTATTGCTCAAAACAAAATTGATTAACTCGGCTGCTTCAATATTACAATAACCTTACAAGATTTGTTGCACAATATGATTGGTCGTTCCAAGCATTCTATTGAGTAACGCGCGAAATCTAGCCGTGTGTCACCTTTATATTGTAAAGAAACAAAATCTTAACATATTCGACATTGACAAAAACATTGTGGCAAACATGAGAAAGCCACTTATAAAAAAATAAATGTGTATCATAAAATGAAGGAAGTTAATGAAGAGCCCACGGCAAGGAGCGCCCGAGTGTTAAATCGACCACTATGCACTTAACAAGAATGAAAGATAACTAAATGGCATGCAGAACGCTTGAAGTAATCATTATTGCGCAGCCAATCTTATTGAAGCGTGACTATATTTTACAAAAAAAGCTGAAGCATGATGCTAGACAGTTTTACCAGGGACGAGGGTTCTATGTGTAGTGTAGCGTCCAAAGTGTACCCAAGAATGGCGCGTGTCGCTAAAAGCGGAATAGCTCTTGGTCCGGGGACCTGCCGACCCATGCTAGGGACTGTCACATGGAAATAGACAAATCAATTTTATACCTTTAGCTTACATGACATTTCTGCACGTGACATGTTAGTGGTAGTACAAACTGCAACATAATCACCATTAGAGTGCTGTTACTGTACGACAAACAAAATAAAAAACCAAGTTATAAATTAAGTCTACTGTGAACATATTGTAAAAAGCATCAGAGATAGGTTTTAATGTTTCAAAGCGGGGACTGAAGGCGCAACAGCAAAGCGCTTCAAGCATTATCAAGGAAACCTCCGAGTGACCGCTTGGTGCGAGTAATGCGAGGTGCCACGTCGGAACAACCGACTCAAGCTTATTAACATTTAAATATAGTCACTTGGAGATTCCACATTTCACCAACGTCATTTCAACTACCAACTACATACATTAATTAATAAAGCGTTTAGATATAAATTATAAATATTGATAAAATGTAAATTCTAAAACCCCCTTGAAGCAGTTGATAGTTGATATTGGCAGGAGGCAAAACTTAATAAAGTATCACTAAAAAGTTGACTTGATGATTCTATTGTTTGTATAAAGGTAAATATTTTTAAACAAAAAATTGTAAAGCGTCAAAAGGGTGACAATAAATACATAATCGATTATAAATAAAAAGTCAACTTTAAAGCAAGATCACATGGGCTTTTAAATAAAAAGGGTCCACTTTCACTGAAACTAGCAAGCTAGCAGCACTTTGGTAGAGTTAAAAGTGCAAAGGTGGTAAGAATAGTTATAAAATATATTAGTGTACCTCAAGCAGGCAGGTTGGGAAAGCGGCGAGTTTCAGTGAAAGCGTTCAAAGAGGAAAATTCACTTATACTGAACATCATAGTAAGCTGATTTTATCTTACCGGGTGTAAGCAATGCAATACTTGAAGAGTGACTTCTTCCACAATCGAAAGCGAGTATGTCTCACTATACAAAACTAAAAATCATCAAAAAGTTGTAGCATCAACTGTTTAATAAATGAAGACAATTACAGCACAATGACTGATGGTAGACATGGTACGGTGTGAGCAGATTGTGGCACGTTTGGCACTTAGCTACAGGACGGCTCGAGTGGCCGTTGTGATTTCTATCTATCATTTGTACATCGGGTTGACACAGACACGCAAGCGATATCAGGAGGTGTTAACAATTTATCCTACGCACTTATGTATGGGCAGAAAGGAAGGGTAGCACGCATATAAGATAGTCAGTTAGATGTTGGTGGTGCGTTGTCGAAGCGTACAGTTACCAAGCGAATACCGCAGCGACCTGGCGTGCCCCGCTCGTCGCGGGAAGCGTTACACTGTCACGTGATTAGACAAGCGATTACTCTTACATTATAGTAATAAGCTCAAACTAAGGTGAAGCGGCGTCGGAAATATTACTTCCTAATAATCTTTGGGCGATCAATGTCCACTTGATCGGGGTGGTCGCGGTAAGCTTACA